>JADDOH010015279.1:0-57088 GCA_016648135.1 Agrypnia vestita
TGTTTTAATTTTTTTAACACTGACGCTATTTATGTAATAGAACTCCATTATTTTAAATTCAAAAATAAAAAATCAAAACACGATTTTTTTGAGTTCAAATTTATTTTACCACACACAGGACGATCGTTTCGGCTTATTAAGCCTTTATCAACTGATGAAGGCTGATATAATGACTCAGTTGATAAAGGCTTAATAAGCCGAAACGATCGTCCTATGTGTGGTAAAATAAATTTGAACTCAAAAAAATCGTGTTTTGATTTTTTATTTTTGAATTTAGCATTGCATCTAGTTCAGCTGGGTGAGGAAATTGTAATCTGCACGTGATTCCTCCTTCGTTTTTTTGAACGACCCGTGGTCATGTCTGTCTGATACAGACCTTTGGCGGATACAGTTAGATCTGGTGTGGTGAAAGAAATATATCAAGAAATTCTCGAAAATATGTCAGATAATTATTTTATCCATTAAACGAATTAATTGTTCGCAAGCTTCGTAGTGATAGTTTTCAGGAAAAAAATATTTAATTGGCATTTTCGTCACGATCCCCCTTGCCCTTCCTGTACTGGCTATCTTGTCTATCAGTTCACATTTCATAGCTCAACTGCTAAGACATACTATATCGTTCGCTATTAGGATGCCACCATCGACCGCGATCTCCGGACAAAGATTTATCGTCATCGCTGGGTTAAAATTTCGTTCTCGTCGGCTCCGAGGTACCATCGGGTGTATAGAAGTGTGGTAAAGTGTGTTTTGCTTCTTTTGTTTGAGAGATCCTCGTTTCGTCATTGGAGGAAAATGAAGATTGCCGCAGCTTCCTGTTCCCTCCCATCTCATGAGCAGTCCATTTATCGTTACCGTTTTACCGGTCCATCTCTTTTCCTTTAAATCATGTTAAATTTATCCCGTCCACCTTGATTCCAAGTATTTATATCCGATTTAATTTCGGAAATCAGCTGTTAAGTGAATTATTCTTCAGCAATAACTTTTTTCGGCAGTCAGAATGCTAGAAATAACATAGTAAAAGATATCCAAGGGAAAACGCTCACGGGTGTTAAAATAGACGGCGAATCTTTAAAAGAAAGGAGGTCAACAATAAAAGCAGTATCTTGGGAACTTGCCGCAGGAGAAAAACTCAACTTCTGAAAAATTACGCAATTAGGAGGAAAAATCCAAAAGAGGAAGAAGAGCCAGCAGTACATAGAAGTCAGATCGCAGCCGCTTCCTTCCCAGGCCCAAGATACTCTAGAAAGAACTTGTGGATCTAGGATCAAACACTGCAATTACCTGAGGAACAGACGGTGATTAAATGAACATCTGTCTGACTATTATTGCTCTTACATTTTACACAAAAATCCTTACAATAATAAGTCCTGCATACCAAAAAACCGCGAGTACCAGTATACTCGTAACGGTAAACATGGAAAGTTTGCATAGCACTGCAATAGGAGTTATGACCTGGCAGTAAACTACCCGTTGCCTTTGTTTGGGGAGGGAAAATAAATAAATTTTATTACGTTTATTGTTTTAGTGCCTTTTATTCACCCTCGCTACCGCGGCCGAATATTTTCCGGCAGAGGGTGCATGCAGTTTCGGGGGGCGGAATGGTTCGCAGGTAGAAAACCCAGTTACATGGAGGATGTTGATGGGAAATACAGGGATTGTGGTAAAAACTGACCAAATTATTTAGAACATCTTTAAAGATATCCCTTTGTATTGCTGCTTCTGTTGCAAGCATTGTAGTGAAATGTGAATACCTCCATTGCCTGTCACTACTCAGATTTGTTGCTTCACTTCTTCAGTGTATACTCCTTCTGAACACCGCAAACTATTCATAGGAAACTAGTAGTCTTTTTAAATTAAAAACCCTAATACTAATTTTCCTTTTGATCCTGTTATCGTATTAATACTAAAGATTACCGTAATATGCTAAATTTGTGGTTCTATAGTTAAGGATAGATTTGTGTTTCTAATTTAATTATTTACATATTCTAACCTGATTAGCAGTAAGAATGTGGTCAATATTTTGAGTTTTTAAAAAAAAAAAATATATATTGTCGTAAGTATTTTTAAAACTCTATGTATTTGAATTATAACTCATATTTAATCCACTACTTTAACTCTATGAACCCATTCTTAAGCTTTATTGCTTAAATTATGTAATGTAAGTGATAAAATTAGAAATATTATAAATTATTATGTATTTAAATACCTTTAGTCTTCAAAATAGTCATGAAAAGTATACATAGATAATTTTGATTAAAATTAAATTCACCAAGGCATCTGAACTTCCCTTTTTATCATGGCGTCGTAGCACACATTCGCTGGAAACATTCGAAAAAGAAGAAAAAACATATATCAAATTAAACGATAATAATTACGTTGATTATTTTTAATCGGTAAACATTCTACCGGCAATTCATGTTCACAGCAGCATTATTTTTTCAAAATATTTTTTTTATTTGTATCCTTAAAATTCGCGTTAAAGCGAAAAAAAATTGTTTATGCGAAGCATAAAAAAGTGATTTACATAGTATTATAAACTTATTAAATTTAACTTTAAATATTAAATACTTTTTAAATTTAACTAACAACTAAGTGAAACCCGTTCTGGGATAGTTATTTTTGTCAATTTTATTCTTATTCTAAGATAAATCACAAAATTATATATTATAAAAATTGAGTTATAATACATAAAGAATAATCATACAAGAGATTGATTACAAAACAAGAATAAAGAGGTGGATAAAATACCTAAGTAGTTATAAATGTAGGTAATGTAGGATTACGTTGATTACGAGATTACGTTTGACGTGATTTTTTTTCTTTTTGGCAAGAATCAATTATTTTTCTGCAGTCTTTAGCGAAATGTAAGGGATTATGAAAGTAAATGTGTGGGTATAACAGAAACGAAGTCTCGAATGAATCGGAAGCGATTTTATTACTATTTACAATTGTTAATCCCTGGCAAAGGTTTAAAAACAAAATTTTATTACATTAGTGACAATACTGCAGGCGAAGCTGTATGAGAGCACTTGAAATATTGTACTGTAATAAATTTACGTACATATGCGGATACCTAAGTGCGTAATTTACGATGGAATGTATGTCCCGTATTTCTCCCGCAATACCTACTCCAGAATTTATCCCTACGCGGTTCTGTTTTCCCGGTATATTCGAAAAAAATATGTAGTTTTCCCTAACAGGTGCACGTTTCTCCTTATCTTTTCATCCATCCTTTCTCAATTCGTTTTCTTTTTGATCTCTGAATATTCAAAGTCCTTTGTAAAAAAAAAGTGTGCTGGTTGATATTTTCTTTTATAATTTGATAAAATTCCTTGTTGTTGGCTTCTGAAGGACTATTTTTTGCTTTCTTTTTAGGTTGAGGGCCAACCCGGCGACTGGTCGGGTAGATTTTTTTATTCATTTACTTACTAACGTCATTCTTGTGTTTCTTTTCTTTTCTCGAGTAGTGGATTCTCTGAATAAGTTTGTTTTTTTAAATTAAAATCTATTTGGTACAATTTTACTCTTTCGCCAGACAGAATGTTCTTTGATAAATCTCTCAAAGAAAGTATATAAAATCATGTATATATTTGTAGTAATTTAAGACTAATTCAATTAATATAATATAAAATGAATATTACATAATAAATAATTCATTAATAAAAGACTAATTTAAACATAGATATCTGTTCAATAATACCATTAATTGACGTGGCAGTTTCTTTGGAATGCAAAATGATTGTTTTTGTTTTCAATTAACTGATATCTAATTTATATAAACTGAACTAAAACTAAAAAAAAGTGTATTAGCCACTACTATAGTTTCAAAAAAAGTAGTTCATCTCATCATCAGGTGTAAATAATATCTCAATTTCGCTACATGTAACAATTAACGCGTGCGTAGTACACATTTTGTACGTCAAAGTTAAAATAAGCCTTTATATTATATTATTGATTTTATTTTTCCGGTTACTCGAGAAATGTTAAATTGATATTTTAGCTTAATATGAAGAAGACATTGGAGCTCAGAAATTATTAGTAGAAAAGCAATTATGTAAAGCAAAGCTTACCAAAATATTTTAGAATTCAGCCTCATGTAAAATTGATACATGAATCATAACTGTTATAAAAACACAATTTGTTACGAGTTGGAAACTCAAAATCACTCATTAAATTCTCAAAATATAAATTAACTTTTGGTGTCCTCTTTTATTAATTAAATGAAGAGAGACAAGTAAAAGGTACTGATGGATAGGATTTAATGAATTGTCTGAATTATTTTATTATATTCATTTATTTTCATTATTAACACCTTCTTGTATGTAGCAAAAAGTTAATTTTAGTGAAAAAAATAGAATTTCTAAATGGTATCATTTTTTTAGGATTTTCTATATTTATGTAAGACTAGTTGTGCCCGCGCGACTTTGCACGCGTAGATTTTTAGTAATATTTTATCAATTTGTGGATTAACCTTAACATATAGGTATAGGTATGTCGTCGCGAAATTTTTTATAGAAATTTTCTTTAGAAAGTATTTTAATATCGCTTACCGTTAGAGCAGCGTTCGTAAAAATGCTTCGCTTGACCATTGTTTCGTCGACTTTAGATTTAAAATAGTCACCAGGAAGAGCATTTTTTTTTATAATAAAATAAAATATAGCCTTTTTCTATCCTGAGAGTGCATTCTAAATTCTAAATATTGGTGAAAGAATTTTTGAAATCGGATGAGTAGGTTTGAAGATTACCTCCTAAGTCCAAACTTATAAACTTTACCTCTTTATATATTAGTATAGAGTTTTGTAGATATACCCAAGCGGAAAAAATCTACTTCAACGATAGTATAAAATGTTGTATGTAAATTTACTTTGAAACTATTTGCAGTCTAAATCCGACGGAGAGAAGGATTGAAGAGTGATTGTATTTTTGATTTGAATAAATAAACGTTTCGAGTATTTGATTCGGTAAATTTAGGAAAATTTATGTGAATGAATTTTGCATTGAAAATGTAGATCGAGTTATTAGGGGATATGGGTATTATTCCGTAAAATAAAAAAACATAATTCTTGATGTAACAATATTCATCACTAACGTTATCAAATGTTCCAAATAATGATGAGGTGTAAAAAACAAAAATATTCATTATTCTCTATGTAACAATATCCGTCACTAACGCAGGTAGCGCAAATAATGATAAAGCAAAAAAGGATCATTATCTATGTAACAATGTGCGTTACTAACGCTACCAAGACGCTAGATGGAGTTTTTTTCACAGCCTTAACTCGCTAACGAATTTTATAGAAGAAGCATAAATTATCATTAGCTATGACCATAATTTTTGACTGGTTAAAGCTAGCAATAATTTAGCATTAATTAGATTAATTATTCATCGTAGGTGTAATATAAATACTTATGATTTATACAAGACTACATAATATATTATACACAAGTAAGCCTCCGCATTTTTTCGTAATCTTAAATGGATACTATGGCAAAAAAATTTCTGTATGTCTTTCTATTTGATTCATCAACTTTTTTTTTAAATATCAATTAACTTTATTCTAAAATTTTAACTTAATGTTAATGTATTTAAATCTGATTTATTAATAATTTTGTATACATGGCCATTTGAGTTCAAATATTTATCCAACCGGTTTTGAAAATAATAATTTATATATAATATAAATAATGTTTTCATTTAAAAAATATATATAATTTACAGTTTGTAGTCAAGTTATATGTAACCTTGCGGCTGCAAAAAATTATAATTGTAAATTATTTTTTTGTATTTAGATATATTATAATAATAAATTCTATAATTTTAATTTATTTTGTAAAGAAGATTGAAAAAAAGCACAAAAATAAAATATATCTACCTACAGATTTTGCAAAAATTTTTTAAATCAAAAAAAGTCGTTTACTTTGTAATATTATTGAAAAAATACATGTCACAAGTCCATACAGTCAAATGAAGCCCACAAAGAGGAGAAATTTTCTTCATTTTTAGAACATTGTCGTTTTAGTGAAAATTCATAAAATAAATTATTTTTTTCCATTTAACGAATATAAACGCATTTACAATATATGGAAGCTGATGAATATATTTCAATTTGACAGCTTTCCAAACAAAAATGTCATAAAAAATACAAGAGAAAGAGTGGTAAATTTCGCTCACATTGCCAGACGATCGCCTTAATATATCACGGGATCATGGCGAAGGGAAGATAAATCACACACTTGAAATTAATTAATGTTTTATTAATTAACTTAGGTCACTGGGCACGAATTTAACTGGAGATATATTCGTTTATTCATAATACATATTTCGCATTAATCACTCGTCTATGGAATACTTTATTCGTCTTATAATATTCCCATATTTGGGAACGCACTGATTTATGAACGTCCGTAGGGTACTCTCTTAATTATTGTTGCTTGTCAGAACAACTGTATCTTCCGCACGCGCTTTCAGCGTAATTTACAACGGTTCGAGGTCCACAAACTTCTCTCGTATTTTAGTGAATATGATTTCTTCCAAAATAGTTTTTTTAATTCTAAATTAATCTAAAATGTTCAAAAGACCTCAATTATGTGTTGTTCCTAGTGTTGACAAACTCTTGCGACAGTTATATTATTTCCCCGTTTCAAGTATTTTGTCAGTCTCCACCCCACGCTATTTAAATTCATTATAATCTTATAGAGTCGTTGTGTGTATGTCCTAACGATACCATACACTAACGATGATACAGTGCTCTCGAAGCCAGAATAATCAATGCCGCTAAAATAATCAATGCGGTTTAAACAAATGTTAATGGCTTTGGATATTTATATTTTTAATAAATCACATCCTACTTTCACATATATATCCTTCTACCAATATGACCCAGCGAACAAATAATAGCACGAATTCGCAAAAAATGTCGTAACGCGGAAAACCCATCATGTAAAGACATTGGAAAACCTTTTTCTTTTATTAGATTCGGAAATATTGAGTCGTCATTGTGACATAAACTTGGGATTACTTGTATTCAGCAGTAATATTCCGAAGCGCGACCTTCGTCTTGGCTGAATTTACATGGCCACCTGGGTACGGCATCAGAGCCTTCCTCGTTGTGAGGAAAAACTACCCTAAATTTCATCTCGTTACTACAACCATATTCTTTTATGAAAATATTACTCGCTGGGCGGTGCGAAATAACCTGATATCTATTTAAATACGAAATGGTATAAAAGTAACGATCGCACTGGAACGATTTAATGCGATTTTATTTCACATATGGATACTTTGGAACGCCCACGAAATACCGGAGTAAGGAATTAAATTCGTGGTTTCTTAGAATGAATACATTTTTTTGTGTATACATAGTGGCAGTGTGAGTGTTGAGATTTTATTTAAAAAAATCAGTTAAGTACTTTGTCGTTTACTGTTTCGAGGATTCGCAAAATAATTGCGATAAGTGTTTTGCAATATAATTGAATACTTATATTGCGAATATAATATTTATTAGTACCTTCAACTAACACAATCGCTGGATATTCTCCACACTTCACATCATTAATGAAGATAAAATAAAGAAATTCTCTAAAATTTATCTTAATTAATGATAATCCCTCTGTGAACAAAGTATAGTAATTTTGTTTTTAGAACATACTCATTAATATATAGTTAATATAGACTGGTCTATAAAATGAGTAAAATATTGTTAATAATTTTTCGGCATATTCTTGTATTTATTTTTATTTATTTACTTATTCAAATAGTAGATTAAAATAAATTTTATCTATGATATTACATTTTAATGACATTATATGAGCGACTAGCTCGAGATTTTGGGAGGAGTGTTGTTTACAAGCAAAATTAAAATACAAAAGCAGAAACCATCTGAAGTTATAATTTTTATTATACAAAAACCATTTGAGACATGTGGGAAATGTTACAATACATGATTTGACTTCTTTCTTAAACTACTCGTATTTTGGAATGTTTTTTTCTTGAAATTTGTTTTGTGACAACAATGTCTTGTACCGTTAAACTCCCAAGTATGTATAGTGATGTTGTGTTATGGTGGTTCTAAAAGTTGGTATATTTATTTGGCCTGTGTTCTATGTCTATTGCGCATACACTCTAAGGGGGGGATTTATTAATAAAACAATCTTTATAGATTTGGCATAAGGAGTTAATTTTATATATTTTTGTGAGTGATAGTAGGTACTTTAAATTCTTGAAATTAATTTACGGGAAATTAGTCAAAAGGTTTTTTGATAACCTTTTTTAATTATATTTAGTATTATGATAAATGGCTGTAGGGTGGATGTATAAACCCCTCCCCGCCCGATAATACCATACCTACTGTAAGAGATACGGAACTAGTGCGTATTACACCGTATTACACGTTATTTAAGTAGCTTCGTCTCTGTGAGACATGAATTATTTATCTAAGTAAAAAATAATTATATAATTAAGGATTATTTAAACATTTAATTTTTATTATATGAATCTTTATAACATGATTTTTTTTATTTTCCCAAGAATAAATTTTTTATTAAGTTTACTTTTTTTACCGGTATATATATATTAGGGTGTCCCAAAAAAATGAAAGTGATATTTTTTTAATGCATACCCTCTTATTTTGTTTGAATGGTCTCAAAACATTTAAAAATAAAGTTTTGCGTACTTAGGATCACGACAACCCGTGCCGACTTGCAGCGAAACGTGTCTGTGCTTGCACGGTACGGCGCGACGGAAATCTCGCATTGCTTGCTTCTTATTACTTGTTTATTTTATTAGTTATGGCGTTTACTTTTGAGTAATCAACATGTCAGTGGAGTTACGAAGTTCTAAAAAGGAGATATTTTTAATAGGAGACGTAAAACATCAAATCACCGGTTCTTAACTTCCTTCTAATGGACAAGTACTGGGAGTTTTGTTCTATAATATTCGTGAAGTGAATTTAAGTGTCAATGGAAGTGCAAATCTTACTATTCGTGAGTGTATTATTTACTGGGAAAAGGCACATATACCGACTAAATCATTACCTAACTGTGTTAAGAAACTAGTTCCATTATACCAAGTTTGGAGAGATTTGCAAAAAAATGCGAAAAAAACACAAGAAGTGTTTGAACAACGTCGACAAGAGTTTCTTTCCAACTTAGACAATTTGTTTGACATTGCTCATGCCGATGCGCTTCAGCTAATTAAAATAAATGAAGATAGGATCTTCTTGGAGCGCCAAAGAGAACCAGGTCGGCCTGGTCACTTAGCCGGAGTGGACAAAAAACTTACAGAAAAAGATGAGAAGGCGCGCCTTAGAAACATTGAGGAGGAAAAGCGACGTGCTAAATATTTTTCATCGTTAGCTCCATCGACATCATCTTATGAACCACCACAAGAAAACTCATCTTCTGATTCTGAAATAATAGATTTACAAGAAAATAGACCCAGCCTAAGTGGGGCTTCCTCTCAGCCCGATAAAACTTGTATGCGGAAAAATTTCATAACTCCGAAGTTGGTTGCCGCATTAGATAGATTTCAGTTAAGTGTGAGGGATTCTGTATTTATAATTGAAGCTACTATTGAGGCACTAGGGCATAACACGAATGACTTTTCTATAAGCAAGTCCTCAATCCATAGAATTCGTACAGAAATGTGAAGAGAGCGGGCGGAAGCTATAAAAGTTAATTTTTAAAACAATATCCCGGATAAGGTAACTGTCCACTGGGATAGCAAACTATTGCCGGCTCTAGATTCACATTAATCTAAAGAAGAACGCCTCCTGATAATTATTTCATATGATGATAATGAAAAACTTATCGCTGTGCCAAAATTGGACAGCTCATCAGAAAGCGAACAGGCACAGGCAGTTTGGAATGCCATTATCAACTGGAATCTCGAGGACAGAGTGCAGATTCTCTGTTATGATACTACTGCTTCAAATACAGGCCGTATAAATGGTGCATGTGTGCTTCTCGAACAAAAACTGGATAGAGAAATGCTTATTTTTGCTTGCCGTCATCACGTCTACGAACTAGTATTATAAAGTGTGATTGAAGCGAAAATCAGCCAAGTAACTAAAAGCCCAGACATTCCGTTGTTTAAAAAGATCCGAGAAAACTGGAAAAATGTCGATGCCGAAAAAATACAAATCTGTACAGAAAAGCTATCTTGGTTAAATGTTTCAGAAATTAATAAACTACTAGAATTCTACCGATTTGAATTGACTAAAGAAATAGCTAGAGATGACTACAGTGAATTAATTGAGCTTTCAATAATATTTCTCGGCGGAGATACAGAGAAGAAATTTAAGATTCAGCCACCACGTGCTATGCACCAAGCTTGGTGGATGGCGAGAGCCATTAATTCGTTAAAATATCATTACTAAGCTCCCAATTCAGAATTTAAAACAAGGATAAGGCAACTCTGTTGGATGTCTGTCTGTTTATCGTGACATCCTACGTCAAATTCTGGCTCCAATGAATTTTAGCAGTAAAAGCACCTTATGCATTTTGAAGTCCATGAAAGCTTACGAAACAAGCATTTCCAAAGCAGTTTTACAGAAGTTTTGCCAGCATTTATGGTATTTGACAGATGAAGTGTCTGTTTTATCTTTATTTGACGATGATGTCGATCAATAAACTAAAGTAAAAATGGTTGCTAACTTAGCTAAAGAAAACCCATCAGCCCACGATAAACGTTACATTGCATCCAAAGAAGAACTTTGTAGCCCACTTTTTGGTATGTCTTATATGTAAATTATGCTTCGATTTTCTTATATAGTTTACCATACGATTGATAACTGTTCCTTCTGTTTTAATTTCAGAGAAAAACATCGATGACTTCGTCTCTGTCAAAAGCAATTTCCTATTTAATCGACTCAAAATTGATGACAGATTTCTGAAGAAGAGCCCTTCTTTATGGTCAAATAATGATTCGTTCCAACAAGCTAAAAGGAAGCTATTTACACTGAGAGCCGTTAATGATACGGCAAAAAGAATGGTTAAATTAATGCAAGACTTTCATGGTTTAATCACTGTTGAAGAGGAGCAAAAACAATTTTTATTACGTTGCGTACAAGAACACAGAAACGTATATCCTGATTGTAAAAAGCAAACATTGAAAAGGAAATTTAATGATTAATGTGTCTTTTACTATAAATACATAATAAATATTATAAATGTGTTTTATTTACTGAATATAAATAATGAACTCTACAATGTCCCTATAGCTCCATTCTAACTTTTCAACTTAAACTTTGACGTCAAGTCGGCACGGGTTATCGTTATCCGATCTCAATAATATTTAATATTTAAGTTTTTGGAGTCAAATGAAAAAAAAATGGAGGGTATGCGTTTTGAAATTCGAAAAAAAATATTTCACCCTTATAGCCTGGGACACCCTAATATATATATATGTTAATATTAAGATTTTCGAGGGTAAAAAATGAAGATGATCTCGACTTCTGGAGTGAACGGGTGTGCTTTCCATCAATTGAAAACAGAACTCGAAATACAAGGCGCAAAAATTCCTTTGAAAATGGCCAGTGCTATCTGTCCGAAACGTTGGGTACAATATTACAGTCTTTCTCAAGACTACAATACGCGGGTTATCCTAGAAAATAATCCTTCATATACATATATATACGTAGAATTATTCTTCTCAACAATACATAATTTAAAAAATGTTGCTTTTTTTGCAGAGAAAAAAAATTAGGTAAATCAATGTAGGCAAATACGCTCATTTTGCATGTAAAGCCAAACTTCAAACAGCTCTCCTGTAAATGTGTTTTTTGCAGATGTCTTAATTAAAATGTAGACCGTCGAAATCATAGCTATTATTATTTATTATAGTGTGTCATAATTGTCTCCTGCAACTTTACTAGTGCCTAATAATTCTTAAACAATATTTTAGTATTTTTTCTACTATATCATTTGAATAAATAATTACGGCCGTCGTAGCCCAGCAGACATGACTTTAGTTCCTCACACCGAGGAGTCCGTTTTGATTCTCGGTGAAGTCACAATGAGCCTAAATGACTTACACAAGCTTGGGTGTTTTATAGTGTAATGACTACAATAATAAAAAAATATAATTATAATTATTAATATGATCGAACCCGAAACTGATCCTTGTGGTACCTTCTATGTGTTGATATACATTATGATGAATATAACTTAGAATTCTAAGCCGTATTTGTTTTCCATAATATAGAAATTTAACTGACCAGAGCATCACGTATAAATTAATGTGTATCGGTATACAACACATTTTTGTACCATGACAAAAAAGTCAACCTGTGGAATATGTGCCTACTATAGATACTGACACATTAAGGTTAAAAGAAGTATCTCCATCAAATAAATTACTGAGTAAGCCAAAGAAATGTGAATGAAGGAATTTATATCATTCAAATAACTATTAATTTATGTTTCTCGCTTAGTCAATAGATGTTGAATAAATACAGATAAAAAAGGTTATTTTAAAATTATTTGAGATATTTTTATAAAATTTAAGCCTTTATTTAAACTGCAAATAATATACATTTTGCATATCCCAGACGGATACACTGCAAATTAAAAATGCTTTTATTTTAATATGTTGATGAAAATACGGCCAAAAAGTTTATTAGGATAGTAAAACATGACCTCAAGTATCAAAAACCACAATATTTTTTTTTTAAGTATGGATTTACTGCCTTTTAGCTTAGTGAGGTAGTATACTCTCAGAGCTCGTTTTTCAGATCCACAGAGAAGGTCTCGGAAGACAAGGGTTCTTACCAGTTATTTATTACCTATTTTATGACAGATATGCATTTGCATGGCGTCCATCCATCGGGATAAATAACTAAATCGCAATAGTATTCATGTACCTAGCACAGAGAGAGGCTTTCCTTAATACTGTGGTAGATTTCTGTTCACTTGCCAATAAGAGAAAAAACGAATCCGTCGCTATCTGCTCCCTTTACGGGCCTTGCTTTCCGGCTAAAGGAAAGCCGCCCTTCGGACAAAGGCAGCGCCCTTTATATTCCGTTTCCGCACTTCCGGTTCCCCGTGGCGACCCAACTAGCGCATAAAAGAACACGAGGGTAACCAAAATATGTACATACCCTTTACGGGTTTGAATTTTGGAAATTTTAAACAAATGTTAAGTGAAATTTTATGACAGATTCCGGGTAGTTCTAATAAATTTATAATTTGTCTTTTTGTGCCCGTCGCAAAAATTAAGCTCTCATAGTTCAGTGAGCATTATATAGGCTTCTCATACCGTGGTTTCTGGGTTTGATTACTGGTGAGGTTCCAGTAAATTTATTTATATGATTCTCCCAAACCTTGGTATTTTGTGATGTTTAGATACTGTAGCGCTTAAATTAAAATTTAATATAAAAGTTAGCAAGTTATAAAAAATTCTAAAATGTGCGTTTTTTGACACTTATATTTAGCTACATTTGTCTGTCAGTTGCACAATTTCGCAATCAATATTTGGCCCACCTCCTGACCAACGATCGCTTTGAAAGATGACAGAGAGGCATATACAACACAATAATCATTCATTAATTTGACAAACTCAGCTAAATTATAAAATATGTTTTGGAAAGTTTATATTATAAAATTATACGATGTAGTTAATTTCATTTTTATTAAATCAAGCACATAAACAGGTATCAAGTTTAGTGCTCACCAATTTACATTTGAGTCGATGTGTAGTTGGTACAAAAAATTTTCAGAAGAAACCTTTCATATCTACACTGCAAGAGAACTAGAATGCACAAAGGTTTAAAATCACGCAAGGAAGTTTCCTATTCCTGCGGTATATTTCAAATCGTCAAAAAATTCTTGAGTTCTTACTGTTTTTTCAGACATATTTTAGTGATAGTAGTAACCAGTAGTTATTGATCGTAATCCTCTAGCGTAAACTAAAATGACTAATAAGATAAATTACTAAAATACTTTGGTTTCGACTTTAATATTCATTTTGACTTACTTATTAGATTCGACAAATAAAATTCAAAAAAAGTTGGCTTTCATGTCATTGCGTGGATTATTATTTTTAAATAAAAAACAATTTATGTATTTTCAGTATTAATCTGGCAGTGTAAGCGCATTCCTGGATCAATGTTATGGCCAAGGCCCACCCCTAGACTTAACCCAGGCGCATCCCTGAATCCGGTATCGGTACATCCTGGTATCTGACTATGCGAGTAACCCCAGGATTGGGAAACTTTAATCCCGTCTGTAATCACCATAAATTACAAGATGCGACTTTTGCAACCCTCAAAGACGCTGGATTCAATGGATTGTTAAGATGTGATGACTTCAAAAATTTCCTGAACAGAGGGTTGTCATGCCGACAGGAAATTGTTTTTTGCTTGTGCCTAAATTCCCCCAACTTCTAAAGTTGCGCTAGTGTTGTGTGTCATATTATTTGATGAAAATTTATTTATTAAGAAATCTTAATAGTTTTTTAAACATATAATATAAAAACATAGTAATTAATCAATTAGAAAGACATACAGAAAAATCTAATTCACGAAAAAATATTAGGCTACTACTAGGATTCGAACCCAGGTCACCTTCTTTCCGGGGCCGGTGCTCTGACCACTAAGTTATAGCAGCCCTCTATGTTTCCTTATTCCTTATTCCTCTATGTTTCTTATATATTGTTCTCATTTTTATTAATTGATTAATTTTTATTTATAATAAGGTCGATATATAGTAGATTGGTGGTCAGAGCACCGTCCCCGGAAAGGAGGTGACCTAGGTTCGAATCCCAGTAGTAGCCTAATATTTATTCGTGAATTAGATTTTTCTGCATGTCTTTCTAATTGATTAATTAATTTGGTTTCAAAATTTCACAAAACTTTGTTCTGAAAAATTACAACTTCACAAATATGAATGTGTTCTTGAATGTATATAAAAGCATAGCGTTCATTTCATAGACCAATTAAAAAGATTCACAGATGTTAAGAACAAAGTTAGATAAGATATTAAGTTAATTATTCTGAATTAATTAATGAATAGTGGTAGGCAACAAACAATGTTAAGAATGAATAATGGTAAGTGATTGAGTGTGAAAAAAGAAAAAGTATATCAAGAAATGAGTTAAATAATGGGAGAAAAAGGATAAGGGGTAGGACTCAGGATAGGGGTGGAGGAAGAGAAGATTAGGTATAGTGAGTGAATGGTCAAAGTCGATTTAGTACATATAGTCTAAAGCATTTTTTTAAATTCAGTAAGACCAATGTTGAAGATGTCAATATCGATACAATTATTATTGAAAGCTTCATCCCATACACAAAATGTATTTTGTGTATGGGATGCTCTATTTTTCGGAACATGGAAGAGCACGTTTTATCGGGTACGTCTGCAAAGAACATGAAAAGAGATCCAGAAGTCCAGTTGATTGGGACAGTCGAGATATCTCTCAGTAGTTTAAATAATAGTATTAGATCAGCACGTGCTCTTCGCTGTTCCAGAGTTATTAAGTTGTGGAAATGTAGTGCTTCGTGATAAGAGTAAAAAAATAAGTCAAATCTAGTGTTGAGGTAGCGAAGAAACTTCTTTTGTATCTTTTCAAGTCTCGCAATGTATATAATTTTTTGCAAGTTCCACACTTGAGATGTATATTCCAGGTTGCTTCGAACGAACACTTCGAACGAACGAACATATTGAATAAAGTGTATATTTTAGATTATTGTAATTTACACCTACAGATAAAAACATCACTATTACGACATTTAACATTTAATTCTAAAGAAATTATTGCTATGAAGCAGATATTTTTGAACTTTTTTTTGTTTTCATACATATTCATACATTATTACCTTCAATCTGAATAAATTATAATACCATACCATCTCAGCTGTCGTTCTTCCAACTTACTGTTTATGTCCGTGACACCCAGGCTACCACGAATGCTTTTGTGAAATTTTAATCCTGTTTTTTAAAGTTACTCCTGCTGACCATCTAAGCATTGTTGACCATTCAAGTTGCCTATAGTGGGAGTTGTACATTGTCCATAACAAAAGGGGCGTGAGCAATAATAATTTAATTAATAAAAACGAAATTAAATTATTAAATTCTTTTCACAATTTAATAATTTTATTATTAAATTGTAACCATTTCAGTTTCCATTTAGTTTCCTCATCAAGTTTGCGTGAGTATTGTGTAAATAATGGTAGTGAGTAGATTTTAATGTGGTGGAACGCTATTATTGTTGTATAATAGTTTTTTATTGGAAAATTGATAAAGAGGTTCTGTATACTCTAGAGGATAAGTCATTTATTTATAAAGAACCTCCTACAAACAACACAAAATAAAATATAAATCAGTTCAAATGCGAGCGAGTATGTAAACCTCGAGTAAGTTTGAGTAAGTTTAAGGTACTGCTGTGAGGAGTGTTCAGAAATCAGAAGTACTGATTAACGGAAATCAGATTTTTTTCTTTATTTTCTTCTTTGTCTACCATTTTACGTCCGTTTTTTTAGAACTGGCCCATTTCAAACCTGCCACCAGTTTCTGTCAAGAACTAAACCACATAAATTCAGCTCTGATCAAAATTTTGAAAAAAAATCTCTGGCTTGAAAGTCCACAAGCCAATTTTTTCAAGCTGCTGTAAATATATCTCGTGATAATCACTAAAAAAAGACAATTTTTTAAAGAATAATCTTAATTTTAAAGAATACACTAATTTGAAATGACACTAGTAATAAGAATGTGTTCCTTTACATCAAAATGTAAAGCTACCGAGCTTGAATAACATATGTAATTATGGAAGTAATTAAAATCTGATACTGTAATCTATACTAATATACTATACAGTCTGTAATCTATACTAATATACTATACAGTCTGTCTAAGTTTTCATTGTTTGTTTGATTTGACCATCTAAAATTTTGCATACTTATTCCTGGGACCCGGCGGGTAACATAGGCAAAATTTCATTTTTGTGTCCGTGCTCACTAATGTCTGTGTTCTTGGGTTTACCGTTTGTTCGCAAATCCCAAATTAATGTATAATAATCTGAATAAATAATACATAGATAATATCGATACAAATGTGTCGTTGTCACCACTGGAATTCAGAGCCGAAACTTTATATTTTTCGGTAGACAGATTTATCAATTAAACTAAAGCGATAGATTTATTTTAACAAATGATTTGATTTGGATCACAAAAATACGTTATATATACGTGAAGTATCGTAAGGCTATTTGTCATATACAATAGAATTAACATAAGTTTTTAACCCAAATATATGCTTAGCATTGTTCATTACTTTCTTATTCAACTATCACATGATACCTTATTAAACTTTTTACATTAAAAGAATTCTTGATTGATATCTACTATCTGGGGCAATAGAAGAATATTTTGTTGTCTTGCTCTTAGTCGAACTTCAATTCCACTATATGTAAGTGACATATTTTTTAATCTTTAGTGTGCAATAAATTAAGCCAAAATAAAACAACTATTCTGTTGTTATTCCTGAGAAATGTTATTCAGAAAATTATTTTCCTTATTTGAATTAATTGATAAGTTTGACTAAGATATTTTTTGAATATTAAATAATATATAATATGTAAAAAAACGTATAACAGAAACTCTAAGTGGTTCTTCGAAAAACATGAAGAGATTATAAAGTAACTAAATTTCAAAAGATTTTACAAAATAATACACGACATTTTGAATTCCTTTAAACATGACATAAATGGTTGTATAAAACTACATATTCATTTTAAAGTGCTTCTGAAGATATTAAAAAGAATATTTTAAAAAATCACTCAGATCATCGCGGAATATTTAGTCTTAGAACTAAAAAATTACTTAAGTTGAAAATGTAAGGTTCCGTAAAAAATTCCGGTGAATGTTTAAATAAACTTTATATCCATCGAGATTTAGGAAAATGGTCGTAAAAACCATTTTTCGGGGAAAACAAAGGTAAGCGTTTGATCCTTCAGAATTTTCATTGCCCCGGGTTGGGGTGGACTTGGGTTGCGGGTGAAAAAAACACGGGAAAAAGAAAGGACGTCGAGGAAAACGAAGAAATCTCTACATGTATCATGACGCTATATTTCTGTTAGTAATATAACAAAAATGTAGGCTTTTCCGTAATCCTGTGCGTGGAGAATTGTGATAAGTCTTTTCAAGTACGTAACTAAATGAACTTTAAATATTATTAAGCGAGCATGAAAAATTTTGAAAATAACGCCTGAATGAGCTAATGTTACGATGATACTTGAGGTTCTTTTTTGGTTTGTGTTAGGGCTGATGTGTTGTTGGTTTTGTGGTTAAGCATTGGTTTGCAATACCATGTCGAAAACTGGGTAAGAACGTGAGAACGTTGTTAGTGTTGTGTTTAGTATTGCCTAGCAATAACGTATCAAAAGCTTGGTGTTTCTGTGTTTATATGTTACGTGGCAATACCGTGTCGCAGTCATGTGTTGTGTATATGTTTCATCTTTTGTTTGATCTCTATCACTGCGGAATCTGCGACGAGATTGACTTTGAAGCGCCGGATACCATGTAGTTTTTAATTTGAGACCATCATCTCTATTAATATTAATAGGGTGCTTGTAGATTTCGAGTGCTTCCTTGATAAGACGCGTATGGTGACTTTTAGGCACAGTATTGCCTAAAAGTCACCATACGGGTAATAATAGGTTAGGTTAAATTTTAGTCAAATATAACCTAACATATTATGATTTTTTTTGTTATAATTTGTGAAATGTTACATGAAACATTATCATCTTATGATTTGATCGGGGTATTTATTAAGAATTTGTGAAAAAGTTGGTATATTCAATGATTTCGTCACCATTATCAATTTATTAATTTATTTAAAGCTCTTTCGTAATAAAAAACATTTATAAATTTTGTTTGTTGTCATTATGTCGTTGAATTTGAAGTCGTCTGGATGCTTTATCTCGTGGACCATTTTAAGTTTCACGCACGGCCATAACAATCCGGTTCCATCTGCTTTGATCTCCATCATGGCTTTCTGCAGTGTGCCATTGCCTACATACTTCACTATCTTCATAATATAACCATGAGAAGTATCACCAGCACTACATTTTCAAAGCATCTATTCCCTTGCGTTCACATTCTTTCAGAGCCCGTGTTACGCTACCATAGAGAAATATTGTGAAGCGTATTATTATGGCCAGTGTCATTTTTGTTTCTCTGCTTCGGTTTTGCCAAATTTTTATGAGATTGTTTATAGCAAACTGTGTCTTGGCTATTTTCCTCTTTACTTCTTCTTGCATTCTTCCTTATTTATTATTAACAATTTAATTAATAAAAATGTGCATTTTATAAAACATTACCATAACATTAATAATTAAAACAACCTTTTTTATTTCGGAGGGAGGTTTAAAGAACTCCATAATTACACATATGGAAAAACACTGATTTTAAAGTTCTACATTTTTAATTTTTTGAGATGTTTCGCCTTGTGAGGGCATTGTCTCCAAAACACGTCTCCAGAAATTAAAAATTTAGATCTTATAAATAAGTGTTTTTATTTACATATGTGTAAAATAATCTTAAAGATGTGGATTGGTACTTTTTTGAAATTGGCCCATAAAAGTAGTCCGAAAATGAAATAATGATACAACAGTATTTCAACATAAGTGACATTATTTATTTTAAGATATAAGAAACAGTAGATTTAGTCTAGAGATTATTCCCGGGCGAGAAAGCCTGCTTTTGTGGGATACTAGATTTGTACGGGTGGCTGGATTCAGCTGAGATGGGTATTAGGTAGATTTTTATTTGGATCATTTTTGTTTTTATTTAATATATAACATAATATATTCTTACTTACTCGTATTTTGATGTTGAAGTTAGATCACAATGGAATATATTAATATATGTATACAATAATTAAATATTGAAAAACTAATGAAGAAAGCTTAAACAAATGAATGTAACCTTTTAAATTCTGGTACCAACGATGTTATTCTGGAACCGACAATGATGTATGGAAGTGAAGTCCAGAGCTGGGAGAAGAACGAAAGTAGATTGAATTCAGTGTAAATAAGATAATTTAGATGTATGATGCAAATCCATTTATGATTGAAGAACAAACAAATTATGAAGTAATGTCAAGCTGATATAAGCGTATTGAATAAAAAAGAGTCGCTCAGATGGTGTGGGAATGTTGACCGAATTAGTGAGAGAGGAATGGTAAGAAAGACATATGACACACGTGTTAACGGTGCCAGAAAGAGAGGGCGTCCTAAAAAAAATTGGCATGACCAGATTTACCAGATGTTAGAAGATGGTCTTGACCCAAGAGCCTCAACGATGGTTGAGCTTGCATGCAAAGATGTATGAAGTTGGATGTTGCGAGAGATGTGTGTCAGGACAGAAGAGTGTGGCGTGCAATGTTTTCTGCATGCCCCCTCGGTGAAATGGTGTTGATGGAAAGTAAGTTGAAATCCTATGTACACCGTTCATGTTACTTGATAGGACGATTACATTTAGCTAGTTATGTTAAAAACTTTTTCCAATAATTTACTTTCGTTAAGGTATTTTCACCATATCTTTTATAATAATTATTTTTATGTTTATAAAGTTCGGTATTATAATTTTTAAAAATATTCGAAATATAATGTAATTTAGTGTTAAGCATGTTAAAGAAATTTTATCACACTGATAAATGTTTTTGAGTTTTATAAAAAACCTCTATTTAAAATTTGAGGTTTAATATAAAACTTTGTATAAGGTATAATACTCGAAAAAATCGTTCAATAATTATTGAATGATATTATTTTTTTGGGGCCATTTTATTTAAATAAACTAATTATTTAATGTTTTTATTTAAGTAAATAGGTACATATTTTCAGATAATTTAATGATTTTGAATAAAATATATAAAATACTAAAAAAAATAATGAAAGAATAAGAATTCTAAACATAAATGATAAGTCGTAAAGTGATTCAAGAGAGATAAATAGTTTAAAGCATGCAATCAAAGTTTATAAAAAATGTAGTATATTTCATAATTATTAAGAGAATAATCTATTTTTTTAAACAGTAACAAATATTGAATTTTTTTTTTGATCTCTGGCTTTATAAAATTTGCATTATAAGATATGGTTAAAATTGTCTGGTTTACAAAATTATATTCAGCTCTCAACATCATTTTGATTTTTGAAATATCAATTTTACTGTTAAAACATAATACCAGACGCCATGAAGTTTGTTCTGAATTTTTGGGTTCAAACCTCATTTTAGGAGATAACGAAGTGAGTCCAATTTTCATAGAATAAGCGTTAATATTTTTTTTAAATAGCAATTATATAAATGTGACACGTATTCTTTAAGAACTAAATTTAAAAAAATATTGTTTATTGAAATATAATGCAATAATATGATGTTAATATATGAGGGAATTATAAACAAAAGTGCCTCATTGTATATGATGTCATCGTTGAGTATCTGGCAAAGAGTATCAACTTCACAGTTAATAACTTGATTTTGAAGACATGTTCTTTAAAAGTATTTTATCAAGAACATATTAATTTTAAATTCTCCACTGTAGCTTGATAAATCAGTTGCAAAAACATTTACCTAAATTTCGTTTACTATATGCAAGAATCCAAATAGTAATTCCGGGTATTATTTGACAACAATTTTCTCTCCCTAAACTCCGATAAAACATAATAATTCCCTTTTCGATAAAATACCTCCTAACATAAAAATTACCATCCACAATAAAAACTGTTATAGAATGATCTGCAACAACTCATGCTTAATCAATAAATCCAAAAAATCAAATCAAATATCTTGTAGTAATTATAGACCAACATCTTAAATGGCATAGCCATATCAATGAGTTGACGAAAAGAATTAGAAGCTTTATAAATATATTTTCATAAGACTACGAAAAATTCTAAGCATAGACAATTTAAAAAAGGTATACTATGCAACTGTCCATTCACTACTCCAATATGGAACAATAGGGTGGGGTGGAACTTATAAAAATGTAATAGATCGAATTAAAGTAATTCAGAGAACAATTATTAAAGTCATACTTAAAAAAAAATCAACATTCCCCAACAAACACTAATCAAAATATTTCCAGTCCCAAAGGTGGAATCTAATACAAAAGAGTATCAATTATGCAACTTATCAAAGAAAACGATCGGAAAAATTTCGAAAAAAACACAACACCAAGATTAAGAGACAATTTTAAAATCCCAAAATGTAATACAAAAAATATCAACAAGGTTTCATATACTCAGGCATGAAATTTTATAACAACCTTAAAATCGAAATGAAAAAAGTACAGGATACAAAACAATCGAAGGGCAAATTGAAAGTAATGCTATGAATCTTAAAAGTAAGACTCCAGTATTTTTGTTTACACTTAATTTATTTAACTTGGGGTTTAGTTTAGTTTGGCGTTTTGTAATTTAGTTTATTTAGTATTTATTTATTTTACATAGAGGGAGCAAAGAATAACGTCAGCAGCCTTTGTTTCGCGCTTGTTGTTTGGGTCAGTGGAATAAAAGGGTAATAAATGTCTGCGATAAAGAAAATAAATGACAATCTTTGCAACGCCCTTCACGAATTGTGTCTTTTCATTATTAAAGAGAAAGTATTGTATCGCGGACACTCTTACCTGATTTGAAAATCCCCAAAAAAAATGCTAGGATTAAAATAAAGCCACACTTTTCAGATTAATTAAAACGAAGATAAGTTGAATAAGATACTTAAGTATATTACGCACATGTTCTATCTATATTTTGAAATGTGAATGACTATTTCGTTAAAATCTTAGGTACACATATTTATGTGATGTACCTATAGTTTATGAGAAGACTTCAGCATCTCACGAATATTAAGTAGGATTTAATTAATTTATGTTTAACAGTACACATTAGTGAAGAACATAGTGTCGCGAAATTAAAAAAAAATAGATCAATCGCTTATATCGAAAGATTTTATTTTTAATATACCCATCCTCAAGTCTCAATTAAAAAATTTAAATAATTAACAGTAGAAGGCATTGAACTATTAAGGTATGACATATACAACTTACACAGAAGTCGCCAAATTTAATCTGCATACGTTTACCGTGTGACATTTATTTTTTGCCACCATGTATCACGTTCTACTCAAAGATTTTTGAGAAACATTGTTACTTAAGGATGGTCGCTTCTAAAGACAATATAAAATTTCACATGGATAGATTAATTGTGATTTATTTCAATTTATTTTAAATACATTTAAGATTTTCTCAACAAAAAATTGAACAAAGTGGATTCAAAACGAAATTGTATACTATGATTTAAAACTTTTATCAGAATTTTCAGAAAATTACCGATTTGCAGACTTTTACGATAACGATTAAGACAGTATAAAATACTTTCCAATATTTGAGTTCATTTGTTGTAAAAAATTTAATACTTTGAATCTTTTCCAAGACTAAAATTACGTTTTTAAAAGAGTTTCAAAAGTTTTTTGAACTTTTCCCAACTCCCTAAAATCTCCTTCTGCGTACACTTACTAATCCTCAACAGGGAGTTTGAATTATTATAGCCCCGCGGAGTTTTTTTTATTTCATAGAGCATTACGTATGTTAATTTGAGTTGAATTAATGCTCTGTGGGCTTATATTTACTTTACGGAACGTAGATAGCGTCATTTACATGGAGAGAAAGGGACCAATGAACGGCCGGAAGAGGGGATGTTCAGGGGCAAAATCCACGAATTAATTTGGGAAACTTTTGGCTTCGGTGCACGACGAGTACCAACCAGTCTTTTCAGTCATTCAGTTTGTTGCTAATTATCTTACTTCTTGGAAACTTGTCCGTGATTACTACAATTCGTATTCGAGTAAATGTGTTAATGTTTAAAATATTGATACTGAAATGAAATGAAAAATGATGTGAAATGAAGAAATGAAATGAAATGATAAAATGAAAAGAAATGAAAAAAATAATGATGATGAGGATAACGTCTAAGTTTTATCAATATGTCCAAACGTGTCTGAGGAACCTTATTCTCGAGCCGCACAACTTTCCACAAGTTGTGCATTTGGTGCGTAGGGGGTTCTGAGGGATGGATCTTTTTCCTTTTCTTTTCTCTTTCTTCTTTTTTCGGAAATCGTGTAAGCTCTACTTCATTCACCTTGATACTCTGCGCAATATACTTTTTGACATCGTTGTGCCTGGTCATAGGCTGAAACATTCTAATTTTCAGGATGTCTTCCACGTCTCCTCAGATTCGCCTTCAGGGTGAGTTTGTATCTTTTTTCAGCCCAACCAGTCTGTTTTGCCATGTGATAGCTTCGCAAACATAATTTGTCTGGAAAGCCGCATATCAACTATATGCACACAATATCAGTTCATCGAAGTTGTTGCTTCAGGGTGTTGGTTTCAACATTGGGAATGTTTGCCTCTTCCAAGACACCCAAGTTTTTTCTGCGCTCTTCCCATTTTATACCTAGTACGTCCTACAACTACCGATTCTAGATCACAAAGTTGAATCCAGGATCCATCTAGCCAGGTGCAAGGCATTCATCCACCGCTTTAACACTCTTCGTGGACTTGTCAAGTCTTCAAAGTATAGATCAGGATAATTCCACTTTCTGAGTCATCACTTGGACGTGTCATTTGACTGAAAATTTGTAGAAAAAAATGATTTTCCATGTGAACAAGTTTTTTCCGTTATAAGATACTTTTCTGTCTCATTTAAAATGGATTTAATGGTTGCGGTCAATCTAACAATAGACAACACAAAATATTCTTTTTAGATACCTATAGACATAATAATAAAATGGATAATGGCTTGGTAAGATTAGATTTCGTTTATATTTTTCATTGTGTAGGTACCTGATTTAAATAAATATTTAGAATATGCTAAGTTCTAAGTTTAATTACGTGTATTAATAATCTTTTTCTTTTTGATCGGTGTAAATACTATTCAATTAGTATTAAATTTTTGTTAACTTGTGTTTCTACTTATTACTGTTTATTTTTTCTTTAAAAAAATAATATATTACACTCGCCCACAAAATAAAAAATAATAAAATGTGACATTTCCAAATAACGTTATATTTAGTTGATAGTCTTAAATTTTAAATAAATATTGTATTTAGTTGCAATTTATTTACATTCGTTTATATAAGCAACAGAGGACAAAGGCAACTCATAAATCACGCAAAAATATTTTATAATCGGTCACATCCGAAATAAATTAAAAATACGTTAAATGATCCCATTCAAAGAGAAAATCCAAAAGAAATCCAAGAGAGAAAAAAAATGGACAAAATATTTTTTCTTTAATTTTTTTTGTCTTTTAATAAGTTGATGTGGGTAAAATAATTATGTACGTGATGAGTTATCCCAGAACCGCTTGATGAAAATATTTATTTATCAAGTTTTAGAGTATGATATCAAAAAAACGATTCAAAGTACTTCCTTCTCATATTTTTCTTTATAAAATTTAAATTAAACATATAATTTATGGTAAGAAAAATATAATGGTTTTCTATACATATATATATATATATATATATATATATATTTGGGTTTTCTATATCCATTCCAATTTACCTCGATAGAATGTAATTTTTGAGACATGTCCTTTTATTTTTTTTATTTATTTATATTTTTATTTTCATTTATTGGTTTTCTACAGGTCCATAATAAAATGAAATCAATCTTGAAAAAAAACAATAATTGATGTACAGAGTTTTGGGCCAATTACAAGAAAACACATATATACAATCGATAAAAAATAAGAAGAAACATGTCCAATAGTGAGTTTGTGTGAGTGTGTGTATTTGTGTGTTTATTTATTTATTTATTTTGTTTTGGGAAAAATTAACAGCAAAACAATCTTAAAATTTTTCCACAGAATTTAAAAATTTACTTTAACATACATTAATAGCGAGTCATATCATAGTTCAAGATGGTGTGCTATGTGGTCTTAATTGGATGTAGTTACGCAGAAATCATCCAACTCAAAAAACACGGAACTGAGAAAATGGCTTCTAAAAATTTGAACCTACAAAAACATAATATCGTCCCCTTAGAGGTATAACTCACTAAGTGACATTTGAGTACTTTTGAGATAATGAGGTTTAAATATTCAAAACGTGATATTAAATAAAGTACAAGTAATTTATTGTTTATTTTTTTCCAGTATTGTAAATAATTTAAGCGTGCATAACATGCAACAAAAATATTCGGGATAAATGTATATTTCATATTAATAAAAAGGTTATATGCACTTAGTGACTTTTACCTGGACAGAAAAAAAAGATGTTTTACTAAATATTTTTTTCTAGGGAATGATGTTTTAATACACTCTCATTTTATATTAAATAAGTTGTATTTTAGTTTTAAAAAAAACATATCATATGCCAAAAAAAAACATATTAATAACATTTTTACAGTAGATACTAAGTTCTAATAATTCTTTTCTCCCCAAATCACAACGGATGAGCTTTTTTTTTTGTTTTTGTTTCTGACCCGCCACCTCAAACCAATAGTTTTTTTTACCCACTCTGACTTTGGCGCCTTCCCCGCCCCCGGTCGCAGAGCCAGTCCCTATTCTTCCCCCCCCATTCATTCACGTTCCCTCTCTATGGACGCTATCCCATTCTAGAAAAGGACCAATATAATAAAATTCCGTAAATAGAAGTTAAGGTCGTGTCTTTTAAAAATCATTCGTGTAAAATTGTTATATTCCACGGGTCTCTGCTCCGTTAGACATATATCTACATATTAACTGTCAACCCTCTTCATTATATTTCCCTGTTCGTCTCTTTTCTCCGCTCGACACCGTCTGTGTTCAAAGGGGAAGACTGACGTTAGACAGAGGCCTAACAAGGGAGGCGGACGAAGAGAAGATGAGTGGAAAAAAGTCATTAACAACCACGAGAAGCGAATCTCGACTTATCGTTGGATACTTATCCAGTCCGACCTCCACCTCCGCGGTAAAGGTCATCCTCCTGATGACGTTGGATAAGTATCCAACGAAACGTCGAGATTCGCTTCTCGGTAATACATACGGTGCGTATAAAATATCCGAAATTAATATAAGTAATTTAAAATTATGTTTTTAAAATCAATTAAGTAATTGCATTTATTTAGTTATTTATTATTTATACATACTTATGATATACTATACTAGTCATATTATAAAATTAAAATTTGTTCAAGAAATTGGATATTCCCATAGTAAATATAATTAAGATAATGACAAAAGAAATGTTAATGCACATAACTAATGTTCTAGGAAATTCATGGTAAAACTTTTCTTGAAACGTAATCTGATCCTAAGCAATTCAATTATATTCTAAGAATTGGGGTTTTCCACCAACTAGGCAATTAATAATATTTGTGTAATGAAATATAAATGTAAGTTAATAATACAAAATATTTATACAGGTGATGAAGCTCTCCTATTGTGGGGATTATCCGGCTTATATTATTTGCACTTGCTAAAAGGAATTTACAGGGGCCTTTCTTTGTTTTGATATTTGGCATTACCTTTATAAATAAACTATTTTTATTGATATGTACACTACGGTGATCAATTTATCTTTCCGTGTTCCGAAAAACGTATTATGCAGGTTTATTTCGAAGTTGAAATGAAATTTATTTAAAATTTAGGTATGACTTTGAGCAGTCATTTAATAGGTATAAAAGAAGAAGATTAACCTTACTTGGTGGTTTCTTTCGTAATTATTAACTTCATCCATATGTACGTTTTTTGAAGATATATTTGGGAGGTTTTTAACATGTAAATGTTAATGGATGGTTGATTTTTGGTTCCTTTTCCTTGTGCCAATGAGTGATTTTATATAGATGAAATTTTTTTTTAATTAAATACTTTTTTACTTTAAAAATTAACTCCAGGTATCTTCTCCAAATTCTGACTACAAATGGTAGTTTGAGTGTCTTCAACGCATTGAAAATAGAAAAATATCACTTAGAATGCTAATCGTCCTAAAAATTTTAACACATTATAAAGTAAACATTTGATACATTAGCTTCCTCAGGAGAGAAAACTTTTAACGAAAGTTTTATAATAAACACGCGTATAAATGAAATAAATTAATTGTTTTTATATATTAAATAATAACGATCAAGCATAATAACTATTTTTCACACTGCAAAGAACGCTATAAAAAATCCCGCGAAGAAAAATAAATTTTGAAAACATCAACAAAAATACTTAACTATAAAAGTTCATAAACTAATTATAATGTAATCTAACTCTTTTTATCTATAAACCATGAAAAATCACTGTATATAATAATATTAAACTAGAATTTACACTATAAATGCCATCTCTCGAGTTACAATTATTGCATTTAGTGAAACAACGAAGACAATTTTTCAATTTTGCCGCCAGGTAAAAGTAACTAAGTGATTTGATGAGTTTTACCTGGACAGAATTATTGGAAATTTTCAAATTATGAGTTTTACCATTACATAACTTTGAGCAGAGAAGGAATATTCACTTTCTGATTTTTTTCTGAGATAGAGATTGAAAAAATATGAATTTTTTCAATCTCTATATCGAAAGAAATAGCCCAAAAGTGCACTTATTGAGTTTTACCTCTAAAGGGACGATATGTCGACATGTTATACATTATCACATGTTTTTTTGCATTGAACTCATTGTGGAGATATTTTTATTTATTTTTAATGTAATTATTAAATGTAATTATAAGAAAAAAATATTTACGACGACATGACGCGTTTTACCCTTTGGATTCATTCTACAAAATGTCTAAATGTACGAAAAACAGTACTTATTTTGTTCTTTGTGCGTTCTATGTTCTGTGAATTTTATAGAGCACGAAGTAAAAAGTATTATCTGAGGCTTAAAAAATGTTCAACTCCGTAGACTTTTTTTACAAAGTTATTATCGTGTAGTAAAAGTAGAATTAAAAAGCTGGCTTCTAACCGAGAGACGCTAAGAAACATTATTCGTTATTGATTAAACCAAATGCACCATTTGCTGCAGTAGTTAAGAATAATCAAATAAAAGCGAAACGCCCGCGGAACAAACTTTAACCTGAAGGGTGCATCAACACGACTCAACTAATTCTCCATTCTTCGCTGAAATTACACCCTGAGTAACGTAATTACACGGCGGACGGTGCGGCTAAGTAAGGGCGCAAACTTTGTTTTTTATTACTTTTTTCAACCGCGCCCCCTCCCCAGGAGGCAGCGCACCTTGCGGGGGGTCTCGATAACAGCTGGCCAATGGATATAATCGTATAATTTCAGGATTTCAGCAGAGGAAGCCGGGGCGTAAAAGCATATCGAGGCAAAACAGTTTTTATTCAACACAAAATATATATACAATTCAAGACTCTTAGACTTTTTGATGAGAGAGACAGCTCCTGTTGAATCTTTGATAATGACAGAATAACCATATGTATATGTGGTAGGTTGTAAGTAAACAAAAAATCTCTAAATTGGCAATGCATCCTGTGAATGCGTCGTCTATTTACCATTGACATTCTCGCAAAGCATTAGCTATACGTCATCGACATTATTTTTTTTTCCAATTTGCTAAGATTCTCAATATTCTATTTTAATTTTTTTCAAAATATATTTTTGTGAAAACTATCTTATATTTGATCCATTTGTTTTGAATAGGTGCAAAGTATTGATTCAGCTGATTGGTCAATTAAATGAAAATTCTACCGAGACTTTTAAATAAAGCGCAGGCATTATTTGTTAAAATGCATGGTGTCACTAAGTGATCATTTTCCAGTATTAGTACATATACATGTTGAATTTAAAGAGTTAAGGTTGTTATTACGGTCGTTAGACATATTTGACTGTAAATAGTTGTGGATATTTTATACGAACCGCATGTTTTACCCTGAAACGATTCTTGACGTTTCGTTGAATGCTTATTCAACGTCATAAAGGGGTAAAGGTCGTCCTCCTGATGACGTTGAATAAGCATTCAACGAAATGTCGAGAATCGTTTCTCGGAACACATACGGTTCGTATAAAATATCCGCAACTATTTACAGTTAAATATGTTGAATTTCTTTGAATACAGTCTTAAGGTTAGATAAATTAGAAATTTTGGAAATAAGAATGTGTTCATAGTACATAAAATATTATAAATAACCAGGTCATTTTTGCAAATAGTTATCTTGTTATTTGTTTTCATATGAGTACATAATTATCTATTCATCTCTCATATATTTATTTTTATGAGAGATGAATAAATTTATAAATAACCAGGTCCTTTTTGCAAATAGTTATCTTGTTATTTGTTTTCTTATGAGTACATAATTATTTATTCATCTCTCATATATTTATTTTTATTTTGTTAATGTCTTTACTTTGAATTTTAATTTTTAGTAAATTATACTGATGAACGGACCATTGGCCCCGAAAAAACTTGGTATTCTCAACAATTAGTGGTGTACCTACACATTATATATTTTTGTGAATTATTTTGTCACTGGGTCGTGACAGCTGGAGGCAAATAAAACACTAAAAACAACTTCATGTTTTATTTATCACACAGAGTCACTAGACACGAATTTTATCGAATCACCTTCTTTAATTATTCACACTAATTGTCACTAAAATACTCTTCGCAGGTTCACACTTATTCACGCCGATTTCGTAATTTGCACGTACGTAGTCGCACTCTTTTTCAAACGCCTGTTAAGTACTTCTCTCAATTATTGTCGCTGTTGTTCGGCTGGCTAGACAAATTCACATGTCGTCCCATGGTTCTTTTTTATCTGTGGACTTCTTTATCTTCTATGATTATGAGAACATTCCAGCTGATTCTAGATTCAGGACCGTTTCAGAGACTTATTGGCTACAAGAGACGTGTGTGATTATCTGATGATAGTATCTACACAGAATCTTAAAGTACCTACCTATGTGAAAAACACAAGTCACCCCATGGTTTCCTTCGAGAATAGAAAATGTCAAATTTTATTAGTGCGCTGGTACTAAAACCCCTAGATTCATACACGTACCAAAAATTATTCATACATTTTGCCGCGTTTCAGTAGAATCTTCTTGAATGTGAATAACAGATTACTCTCCTTGAGTTCCTACGAGTATGGAAAACATATAATTTTGAAGCTTCGCTGGTACCAGATCATAAAGTCGCACGCACATAACAATAATAACAAAAGATTTAAACTGTTTATGAAAACAAAGATGTGTTTTTTTTTATTTATTATAGACTTATTTAAACGTTACGGGAGCGGTTGTGCCCCCGCCTACCCCACTGCTGAAAAGTTGACGAAACTTTCCCGGAGAAGCGATCCGTCCGCCCGGAAATTCTGCGCTCATGCATAATCTTAATTAATGAAATATTTTAAAACCGCGAAAAAGGTTTGTTCATTTGAATAAACTCGGGGTAAAGGCGGGCACACCGGCGCACGCGGCGAGCGACGGAATAATATTATAAGCACCGAACGACGTCGGGGAATTTCATGAATGAATGGGGAAACATTGGTGGCCGCTCGATGGATTTCCACAATTATTTACATTTCATTAAAGCGTATTTTACTTTATGGAAAATAATTGTTTAAACCTCTCTTTTTTCGGATTCCACAGTTTTTTCTCTTTTGGGCGATCATTAACAGTAGGTTGAGTAAAATTGAAACCTTGCTGAATTTTAAATGGTTAAAAATTAATGTTTGTTTGTTCTTTACATGGAAATCGTGGAATAAGCTGGCAGTAACACAGTACTCACACGTACATGCGCATTTCTTTTTCATTAAATTTAAGTTGAAAAATAAACAAATATGTGCGGGTAAGTAATAGCAGCAATTATATGTATTTTTTTGAGGTGAAATAATATTAATGAAATAAATGCTAATTAAAAACCCAGATGTTAACCCATGGCATTCGGAGTCCAACTGTGAAATAATTATTTTAATTTATACCAAATTAAACTTTAAAATACACAAACATGGAATCGTTTTCTAATGACTGAACACTCTAAATTAAAATAATAATTTCATTAAAAACTTATACATATTTATGATGTTTATAAAGTTAGGTTTGTAGTTGCACATAATTATTAATTCGAGAAAACTGATGAACTTTGTTATAAATCACACAGTTTATATTCACTTCTTTTTTATAACCACACACTCTATACAAAATTTGTTAGTTTTCTCAAATTAATAAATTAAACACAAATTCACTTGGTTCAAACACTATTTATTTCGTGACAGCAAGCGGTTTCAGAACCACCTTTTCTATATTGTAATGTTTGATTTTTAGTTTACCATGAAGAAGAAACAGTAGTTCCGAAACTAGTTAGCATTACTGAAGATATAGTGGTTTAAACCAAGAGAATTATGTTTTATTTAATTTGTCATGAATAAATAGCTTCAAAGAAATAGCTTAGCAAAAAGGATTACAATTGTATACTCAATATTTATTTTCTTTTCTTTTTATTTTCGATTCTTTAATTATCATATTTTATTACTACATAAATACCATATGAGAATAACTGCCACAGAGCAGGTTTTTACCTAGTGAGGCAGTTATTAGTATCTTGTATTAACTAATGTAAATGTAAATAAACAATAAATAAATAAATAAATAGTAATAATTTTAAATGTTGGTCCGTAACTTCCTAGAATCCAACAGCTGATCCCATTCTGTTTTGAAATTGAGTATGATTTCATGATTAAAGACTAAGTAAAATGAAAACATTAATTCTATGATTTTTTATTGAAATACTCTGAATTAGATTTTTTTTTTAATATAAAGATTTTTTTATATTGCAGGTTAATGAAAATGAAAACTAATAAGTGCATAATATGGTGCAATATTATTTTACTAATATTGCACGATAAAGTGTCATATAAATTAATAATATCAAATGATGCAAATTCAAAACACTCGGTGTAAACCTATTATTAACCACAAAAATTTTGAGTGGTCTCTGTAGCGCGGGTAGCTATAATGCGAGCAACCGAGACAGACAGTATTTTCTTGTTGCTTTCTCGACATGGCATTATATAACGCATTCTTCTTCTTCTTATATTGCCATCTCCTATCGGAGGTCAGCGGTCATATACATGTTCACCGCCGCACGAAAAAACTCAGTCGAATTACACTTGTACCAGTCCCTCGAGTTACGCAGCCATGAGACGCAGCGTCTTTCCACGCTATATAGTATAGGTATACCTATATTTTATATTTAAAAAAAATTGTTATGAGATATCTCGTTACCAAAGGCGACATCTGTATTGATTAATGGGAATGACAAATTTGAACCAAAGACAAACAATTTACATATGAAACAAGGTGTGCAAGTAAAACATATATGCAAAATTTTCAAAAATTTGATAGATGTGGTGATAGTATGTCATTGGTGGAATTGGTGAACGTTACATTGTGTAAAATAACTATTTAAGCTAGTGGTACGACAGATCGCAAGCACCATGAACACCAAAAAATACTTCCATACCCACTTCCTCATGCAAAAAAATAGGATAAAACTCAGTATTGCGTTTTTAAAAATTTGAACATACTCAAAATATTCTGAGCACTTTTTCGGTTATCAGTCATTTCTATGATTTGATATTGACTTCACGAGATATTTTTTTTTTTGAAAAATATTAATAATTTTCTATTCCAATGCACTCATTGCTGGTCTTGCTATTATATTTTTTTTTGAAATACTGTGCAGCGAATTTCATGCAAACAATTGATCTCAAATTGTTGACGTGTTAACCGAAGGTTTTCCGCGCCGATGGAGCTGTCGGCGCATTCCGCATGACTGGGTATTGTGAAAAATTGCAAAAAGCATCGCCCGGCGGTGCAGCCACTGCACAAAAGATGACAAATGACCACGCATCGGCAGGAAGAAGAAATGTCTCCTGGAATGCACGTGAACGATGCTACGTATTTGGGAAAAATGTGTTCGAAAAAAAAATTCTTTATTGTCCATAGAAGGTTTCGAACTCAAAAATGTTTTCTAGTTGTAATCCTGGTCATCACAAGAAAAGAATTAAAATTAAGCAAATAAACAGGATTAAAATATTTTCGCTGAGGTGATTAAATGAATGAACGTCAAGAGTATGGAACGAATGATCCGACCTATTATACCTATACAGAAATAAACAAATAAAGAAAAAATAAAAAAATATTTCCTTTAATAATATTTGAACCCTTTAGATGAAGAAATTAGTAAACAAACTTCTTTCTAACAATTAAAAAAAAACCTATATTCTAGACAAAACTCCAGATTGAAATGGCTGGTTTTCGGGATGTTGGAAAAATAATAATATCCAATACTTGAGTTATGACGTCCAACCGTCTAAATTAAATTTGTGGATAGTTTTAAAAAAAATTAAAATCGCAAATAAAAGTTATTAATTTATTTTTCTAAATAGTTTTTATCAAAAAACCTACTACGATTATATAAAAAATGGTAGTAATAAATTTGGTTAAATATCAATTAAATCGATCGACTTCTGGTGGGTGTTTTTTTTAATGTATTTTATTACTACACTCGTCGGCTCTCATGGGCTATAGTAGCGTTAATAAAGCAAACAAAATAACTTAAGTGCTTGCGATGTATGTAATAATTAAATATTAAAACATATTTTACATAAGTAATAAGAGATCATATTTCAGATTATTTTTTTGAGTAGATTAATATTATCTATGGCATAAATAATCCTAGACTACGAGCGTGTTTAATATAGAAACGCATTTACCTGCCACACCGCTGCTCGCCTGATAACTAAGCATGACAATGACCGATAGCCTGATCGATTCGGTCGCCCCCTTCGACGATTAGCCACCCCGGTCTAAAAAGGCTTCCTTTCTCCCCCAGACCTCCGTCCGCCATTTTGACTGAGGCTGCGTGTGACGTTGAGGAATGGAGGTTATCCGTCTCTAGGATTCATTCGCCTAATAAACATTTACCTCAGCTGCCTGGGCCAATTGGTATCGACAGGATCAATGTCAAATCAGCAATCTGCGTCAAAATAGTAATATCGCATTTATATCACAGCTATTCAAATAATGGTAAACTGCTCGCGATTTTCAGATTTCCAGCTAAACAACTGTTTCTGTCCAATTGATTGAGATACGCGTTTTAATAATTTATAGAATAGACATCATTTTAGAATTATGCCATCAATTCAATATGTTTGATAAAAATTATATGAATCAATTAGATTAATTTACTAAAAAATCACGGGTATCATAAAATCATAGTTTTTATTTATATTTAATTTATAACATGCAAAATTATAGTTTGTACGACTGTGTATTGGGAGCAAAGAATGAATGAATTAGATGTGAAAGTAATGCAGTCTGTAGCGTAGTAGAATAAAAAAAATTGCTTAGGTGATTTGGCCATGTGGAAAGCATGATATAATATTAATATAAAATAAAATAAATCATTTGGAAAGATATACAGAATAAATCTGCATTTTGAAAAAAAAATGGTTATAGGCGATAGGTATACGGGATATGAATCCGGGATTCTTTGTTAACGGGAAACAGCGATTTTGACTTGTGTATTGAGAATGACAGAACCTTCCGTCAACAGTGACAGGTGAAATATTATATTTTTGATGTTTATAGCGTTAACTTTGTGGTTGGACATAATTATGAATTGATTAAATATCTTTATATTGACCACTTGAGTGACTAGTGAAGTCTACCGGTTTCATTAGGACGGACGCATACTAACTACCATTATGTACCTATTCTAGCAAACAAAATTGATTTTAAATTCAAGAACACATTCTATATTTTTTATAGAATATTTTTTCGTGGATTAGTTTTCTTCGTCTTTCTTATTGATTAATTAATTTGGATTTAAAAAATGATTTGTTTGATAGAATAAGTAATGGATAATTAGTATACGTCTGTCCTGATGAAGATACAGTGGTATCTAAACCGGTAGACGTAGAGTATTTAGGGTAATATCTCACTCCAAGTGGTGAAATATTAACCTAAATACCTTAAAATATGGCTTAGATGAATAAACATACAATTAAACTATTGATAGAATCGGCGTCAACTTTATTAAAATTCGTAAACATCATGTCATGTATAAGTATATATAGTTCTTTTTTTATAATTATATAGATTAAAAAAAACATCTCTACATTGAGCAGTATTAGTTTTAAGTAGGTTCAGAATTTTAGAAGCCATTTTCTCAGTTCCATCTTTTTGGGTTCAACTCTTTCAGCAGAACCAGGTCCAATCATAGCATAACAATAATATGCAGATATTTTCGTCTTAAAAAAATATAATTTAATCGCGCTTTAAAATACAAATAGTTTTCGTTTCAGACCCCTCGATTATGCAGAGCACTCTGCATGCCTGGAGGGGTGTGGGACACCCCCACATTCCGGGCTCCTAATAGTTACGTATTAGCGTCACTTACCACCATACGTCACGGGGACATATTTTACTCCGTAATGAAACAACAAGCAGTCGGGCGCTTTGTTTACACCCCGCGGAAAGTGGGGGGTTAAAAACAGATTTATTTGAGGGCCAGGGTTTATTAAATTCTTAGACACCTCGAGGTTGAGAGAGAAAAATTGACTACGCAACACGCTCACGGTACAAATAGCGGACGCGTTGTGCAGACATTTTTATTTCATTCTAAACATGTCTATATCTATTTAATTTTTTAATTATAACTCATTTTTTGGAACATGTTAAATGACTAAATTTCTTGCGGAGATTGAAATAGTGAATGCATCGGACAAACTACTAGAATTAAAAGAGCATTATCGTTATCTAACTAGTAAAAAAATTTCTGAATATTCGAACCATACAATAAATAATAATCATTATTTTGCTATATACACATTTTATTTAATAAAGACACTCCAAACAAACTTTATATGCGGCCTGCTTTTATAGAAATTACAAATTGGTAATTTTAGAAAGACAATCGAATAAGTATGTGTTAGTTTACGGGTATAAACTCTTAACACAACGAAACAATGTTCTTCATGCCCAAGGCTCAAACATACTCATTCGATGACTTTTTTAAATACATTCTTGAAAAAAAATTCAACCACTTAATTTCCACTGAGTATTTTCAAGTAGCTGCAATTTATGGCAGCTACTTGAAAGTATATAAGAAACAGATGCATAATTTTCGATTGATGTACAGTTTTTACTTATAATAAATGGTGAGCATTGCAAAGTTGGTTTTTCGCAGACCTCAGAATTAGATAAGTCCCAGGTTCGTATTCCGGTGGCAAACAAATAGTTTTTTTCAAAAATTTATTCCGAATTCCTTTCTAATATTTTTTTGTTCAATTGTTGCCTAATTGTGGGATATAAAAGGAAAGGCAGCAACGGTAAATTAGTTTAAAATAATATTTAGTGTAAAAGCGTAAATAAGATTTTTTGAAACACATACGTAGGTTATATACAATGTTTGAATGGAAAAAATATCGAAGAAGCTTGGATATACATACATATTAATGAACGAATATCATATTTTTACTTTAATAATACAACGAAATTTGTTAGGTATAAAAGCATAGGCAGCAATATAAAAAAAGGATATTGTTGCTTGTGTTTTAAATGCAGTCGTCGAGGATTACTAATTTTTTATGTACTAAATTCCAGAATTTATAGGAAACATGCCTATAAATTAATATGAAAGGTGATTTTGAAAGGGATAGATATATAAAATCTAGAATTAAATACATTTTAAATCAGTAATCCTCGGTGACTGCATTCAAAACATTTTTGAGTGGAGTCACCGAGAGCAAAAAAATTGGATATTGTTGCCGTTGTTTTTATACCCCACAATTCTAGAGATGCTTAACTTGGCGAGCAATGTAAGAAGAGCAAAAAATCTAGCAAAAGTACATGTGTTAGATCACAAGTAATGCGGATTCGACTCCACTGGATGGCTTCAGTGGGAATCTTTGATACTGGAATAATGCAAGGAAATGAAATCAGGTCACCTAAACCATACAAGTATGCAATGATTAGAACTATTGTGACATTTTTCACGCTGACGCAGGAATGTTCGATTTCCGGATCGCCTCAACATGTAGACTTATTGTGTATTAGTTATTTTGCCATACAAGTGCTTTTCCTTGTTTACAGACACTATAATGTTTTTGTTGATTGTGCATACTCGACCCAATATCGTATTGTAATTGACTTTTTCGATTTCAAAGGATTTAAAGTACACGAGAAAATTCGGGGAAGATTAAGATGTTGAGTCGCTTCAAATATGCAACGGCAATACATGTTTTTTTTTCGACAGTTGGTGAAATCATAGAAACCAGCAAATACAAGTGAACAATTAATCCGTGTGATTAAACACAGAAACTGACGCGAATAAACAGGTGGTAGACATATAAACAAAGACGAATAAACAAGGCGCATATAAAGAGTATCTACCTTTTATTTGTTTGTTTGTTGAATATTCTACTACGTACGTACAATGATTAGTGCCAATTACTGAATAGTGTTTCGGCTAAAGTAAAGAAAAAAAAAAAAAGAAAACCCAAATAAATTGGAATTGAGAAATGGCTTCTAAAAAATTTGAATCTAAAAAAAAACTAATTGGTTCGACAATATTTAATTCATCATTACATATTTTTAAAAAGGTTTCATTGTAAAGATATTTTTATGGTTCAATGTAATTATAGGAAAATATATTTTATATCCAACCTTTAATATGACGCATATTAAAGGTTGGATTCTTTCTACAAAATGTCTGATTCTTAAAGAGTTAAGGTTGTTATTACGGTCGTTAGATATATTTAACTGTAACTGGTTGCGGATATTTTATAAGAACCATAAGTTTTTCCGAGAAACGATTCTCGACGTTTCGTTGAATGCTTATTTAACGTCATCAGGAGAACGACCTTTACCCGCGAAGGTAGAGGGTGGACTGATTACTGCTTTCGAGGGCGTAAATTATATGCACTTTGTTGTGGAGTGTTCATTTCTTCTTTTTCGTTTTTATTTTTTTATGGGGATGTTTTTTTTCAAATGGTAAATAAATTCACTATACCTATTAGTATTATTTTTTATATAACACTTTCCTTCTCCCTGGCTTCATCCAAACTAACTGTTGCCCTTGACAGTTGGAGTCAGCTCTTCTCGCCCTTAGGCTATACGTTTTTCTGTCCTGGATAACACCCAATCCATGCCTCTGCATCTGACCAACCCTTTGCACCACCCATGAATTTTTTGGTCTAGGAAAATCTAGGAATGTGATTCTAGGAAAATCCATGGAGATGGCCTGGTCAACAATGTTATCGGGTGCTCTGCGTCCAACGTGGCCATCCCATCTCAATTGCCTTTCCTCCATCTTGCTATTGATGTCTGTGACGCTCAGACTTCCACAAGCAAATTCTTTTTTTATAGCAATAAATATTGAAAACACATTTATCATTTAAATAATCACAAAATTTGATTATTTTATTCTTGCGTTACAACTGAGACACCAAAAAATAATTTTTTCCTAACAAAATCAATCATTTTTGAATAAAATCAGACGCGGTACCTCCGTCAAAAACTCCGTCAACAAACTTTGAGATATTCTTGTTTATTGTACATAAGTTTTTATACACAAAGCCGTAGAAACTCCTCCCTAAACTTTTATTTTAGGGGATGTTTCAATAATTTAGACATCGTAACGTAATTACAGCCTGAAAGTTGACGGGCACTTAGAAAGAAGACCTTGAAGCAAAATGATCATCGTCCATAGCCGTCATTTATAAAAAAGTTATCAAGGATTTTATATTAGATAAAAGATCTTTCCAAATGATGTATTACTTCGGAAACTTAGTTACTTTAGCGACTAAGAGCACTTAGCCCAGCGCCATCTCAAGAAATGTGGGTTACACCAGATTGGAGGCTTGGCTACGGAAGGGGGTGATTGGAGGGGTGGCGTGAGGAGGCTGTCGCAGTGCAGTGGGACATAATCTTAGCCCCTGAGGGCACTGATATTAAAGCAACGTCACTCTGACGTCAAACCCCTAGGGTGTTGTGATTAGATTTGTTTGAAAATAGAACGTCTCAGTGGCACTACATTTTGTCCAATCAATTAGCGATGTAATTATTATTAATGGCATCTCATCCATTTAAATTACTTACGCTACTGCCAGATTCGCTTGAGATTTGGTTCTTGTTTATATTAATTTCATATTCGATGAAAAACATTTCTAAATTTCGAGGGCAAATTATTATTTTTAAATATTTTTTTTTATTTTTTTTATCTTGAACATATACACACATATAAGGAAGTGAGATAAACCAGTACTGAGATGAGTAAAAATGAGGACTTAATGCTATATAAAATTTATTAATCGTTTAAATATTATAAATAAGTATAAATCAGTTAATACAATAGCAGAATAAATAAAATACTTTTTGTTTAAATAAAGAAATATGAAAGAAGTATAAAAATTCCTTAAGAAATAAGTCGTTTAGAGTAAATGATGCCAGAGCTCTGTTAGTCTCAAATAGATTTTTCGCTATCTTCTCAAGATTATAAGCTTTACAATAAAATGGTTTATCACAAATTATTATAATGTTTTATATGTATTATAAAAAACAAATAAAATTATTGATAAAAAATTGACAAATGTGGAGGATTTTTAATACTTAATTAGTCGCTCTATCTCTATTTTAAAAAGTTATATTTTTGTATAAACACCAAACAAATACCAAATGTCAATGCGTATTTGAATAATATACTTATTATATTTTGGTTCATATTTATCGGTAATGGGTAATTTGACTGATAAGTATCAATTTGGTGCTACCGTAAATAATTTAAATTATTAATTATTTGATATCAAAACCTTCATTGAAAAAATTTATGCTGGAATATGAAATTAAAATGTTTTATATACTTATATTTATCTTTATTTAATTCTAAAAATAAAAATACGTAAAAAATCTTTTTTCTTCTGTTAAGTCTACTTCATTGAATTAAACGTAAATACAGTTTACTTATAAAAAAGCAAGCAGCAATTATAGTAAGATCGTAATAAATTCCAGGCAACGTAAAAACGTGGAAAATATTCCTCGACTTGAAGATTCCGTCCGACGAAATTATCCGTTAACCATTTTTCTTTTTGCCAACAGATTCAGGCCGGGAGTTGACAGCTCCAGATAACGTAATTATTTCTGAGCTGTATAAATAATTAAGTCAATTACTCTCTTCTTCATCCCGCCGATGAAAGATGCTGGGAAGATCAATAGACGAAGGAGCTGCGAGAAAATATCTCAGGTTGTTATTTTTAACACCTGGTCGATAATTAGTTCACCGCCGCCTCCGGCGGATCTTTACTTGATCAAGGAGCGGTACAGAAAGCAAAGAAACGGGGATATTATGTACTGTGTAAAAAAAATTATCCTACTTAATATAGTGATTTATTTCTACGATACGAATTACCACTTACCAAAAATTTACCAAAAGGTAAAATTATCCCTCCAGATGGCAAGCATAGTTCAGCTATTACTTTACAATGTTAATATTGTATGTATGTACATAACTGCTTTTTTAACAAAGGAAAAAAAATCCAATATTTTTATAATATTTCAATACAATAAAATATATATCCGAAAATAAATTAAAATAACAGTTTAAATAAAAACTTGAAATATTTTTAAAAATATATGTAGGAGGGATTTGTAAAAACAAAATTAGTAAAACCTCAAAATCGACAGAATATTTCTCTTGAATGTTTGGAAGTTTTCATAAAACCTTATCAAAAAGACAAAAAATACCCGCTTCTTCAAATTTTTCGAATTCCCTTTGTGGCACCATGTTATAATTAACACTTAAATTTTGTTTTAATAACTCGAGTGACGTTCCATTCTTTAGGACAATGAATGTTCATTAATTGTCATTGTTGAATTTTTGCAAAAAAAAAATAAGCGTGGGTAAAACATAGTCTTAAATATTTTAGTTTGCTACTAAATTTTTTTTCAAAACATCAAATGACACAGTTGATGGCCCTGTACTGCACATGAATAATATACATGCACCTACTAGAAACCTAGACTATTTTTTTGCACCAGTAATATTACCAATGTGGTATATATACAGTAGTGTGAAATTTTTTAATTTACTGGGATAATAGTTCAACGTTTTGTAAAAAATAATTCAGAAATAATTAAAGAAAACGCAAACTTTGATATTGCATAACTCCATAACTACTGATATTAAAGTCGTGGTTACCTGAAAATTTTCGACTTATAATCAAGGCAAGAATATAGTTCTGCGAGGTTATTAATCTTGTATATTCATCTACAATTTCAATATACTTTTATTGATTGTGATGATTTTGTTCTCTGGACTCGAAATTTTTGTTTTCTTTATATTTCTTATTAAATTAAGACCAATTTGACTCGAAGCCTTGTGTAGTTCTTTTATATACTTAGTTATTTTATGTCTTCACTAACAACTACTATATCGTCAGCAGATTTCAAAATTGTCTTAAGTAAGTGCCATCTATCTTCACACCCCTGTTATCCCAATTCAGGGTCTTAAATACTATTCCAAGGCACATGAAGAGTTTAAGCGAGATTGTGTCATCTTGTCGGATATCTTTTTCTATTTTTATTTTATCAGTTCTAGTAGGTATAGTCGTCAATTATAATAGCCATAGTTTAGCATTTTCATGTATGAAGTTTATTAATCTTATATATGTAGAATCTATTCTTGCGTTTTGGATTGCTTCGATGATTGCCCACCTTTCAGATAAGTTAAATGCTTTTTGATAGTCAATAAAAGCTAAGTTGTAGGTAAAATATATATGTACTCTGTTGTTTATGAGCAATCTCAGAATTTGAATGTGGTCTCTGGTTCCAAAACCTTTGATAGTTATCATATTTTAGTGTTAAGCGATTCATCATGACCTTTGTTAGCAATTTATATAGACCATTAAATATGACCAACGTTTCTCAATTGTAACTAACTAACTATAAAAATAAATTAATGTGGTGGTTCATATATCGTCCACGTTGAAACATCTACGTACTAGGAGAACAGCGACGGAAGGAAGTGTGCGACACGCTGTTACCGCCCGCGGCTAGGTCGATGATCGCCCGCTAGGCCGCATCCAACACAAATGAAACGCCTCGAAGTATTCATCAGCCCCGAAGTAAAATAAAACATTATATAATATCATTGCGCTCCAAGAAACGAGGGAGGACATTTTTCACTTTTTACGTCGTGCCTTTTACTTATGTCGGGTTTTTACAATGTCTACGCCTTCTGCTCTCCTGGTATCGTGCCTGGTTCACGTACCGGGCTATCAGAACACGAAAGAGGTGTATCGGCTTACTGCTGGTGAAATATATGCGCATTCATTTTTTATCGCGGAAGCAGAGAAGATATACACAAACGTGCTTCTTCTGTATTGGAAAAGATGGCTATTGTGATAATGCAAAAAGGGAGGTATAAACTTGCATTGAGCTGTTTGATCGGAAAAAGGAGATAAATGCAGCATTACTTTTACTTTTGCTTGATCTATGAATATAAGTCAATAATTTGGAATTAATTAAATTGTTATATATTAAATTGAACATTTAAACAAAGATGTGAATTAAAAAATAAAAAATCATACGTAACTTATACGAAAGGCGAAATGTACGAAATAAAACTTTGGAGTTGTTATTATACATTTAGTAGTTTAATTTTATTTGGAAACATATAAAAATATATAATTCTCTATGAAACAAAATCTATTACTAAAGCTATGATGACAAATTATGCATAATTCTCTCTATGTAAGAATTTCCGTCGCTTACGCCAACAGATGGCAAAAATAATGATAAAGTACAAAAATTTAATTTTAACTCTAAAAAATAAACAAAATGTAGTGGATTTAAAGACTCGTGAATAAATGAAAGAAAAAATCTTCAATTTTATTGATGATTTTTGATTTTGATTTTGATTTGATTTTATTGAAGATTTAAAAAATCTCCAATTACGGTGAGAAATACTGGGTTGGGTGTAATTGACTTATGGAGACCAGATATGGACCGTCATTGGCAATATTATCCCAATTATAATAATTTTGTTGTCTGTCTATCCATCCGTTCGTCCATCCGTCTGTCTGTCTATCTGCCCCTGTAACAACGTGAAACGTCCGTAACTTTCTTAGAGAATTTTTTTTATGAAAAAAAAATTTTTTCGTTTTTTTTTTTAACTTTTTAATGATTTTTTTTACGAAATGATTTTTGATAAAGTGTATAAATACCTTTTCCTTAGGAACCGACATGTGATGTCTCTGAGAACATACGAATTCATCAGAAAACCATGGTGACAGCTTAAATATCTGAATACTCTAGGGGCGATAGGGCTAGGCATATTTTGCAGAAAATAAAAATGTTTAAATGTATGAAAAAAATATGGTCATAAAATTTTCAATTGACGTAGTAAGTCCATGTATCAAACATAATAATTTCGTTTTCTGTCCGTCCATCCGTCCGTATGTCTGTCTATCCGTCCGTAACTTCGTATAACGTCCGTAATTTCGTTCGAATTCAAGGCTAAAAAAAAAAAATAAACGGCCGGAGATGGGGCTTGAACCCCTGGCCAGCGAATCCGAACCAGCCACTCAACGCATGTGGCTACCGCCGCCTCTCCATGGATCACCAAAAATATACTATAAATATATACTAAGGCTTAGCAAAGACGCGAACCAAATTTATTAATGTTATTACTAGCTGTAACCCGTCATTTTTGACGGGTTACAGCTAGTAATAACATAATTCTAAAAGCACATTTTCAAATAATAAAAAAGAACATTCAGGAAAGCGAAATTTATTATTTCCTTGAATATTTCTGCCTTACGTGCCTAGGTACCCCCAGATTTACATGAAAAATGTGAAGGGAATACAAAAGGATGTTTTTTCGAGATTTTTATGTAAGGATTAGTTCCTACCTAAATGCTAAATGTACACATATTCGCGTCCCGAAACATGGAAGAATGGTGCGAACAATATTCTTAGGGATTTGGAGGGGATGAAGCGTAATGTTGCGGGGCTTTGTCCGGGAATTATCGCGTCTTGGAAATGTTGAGTTTGAAATTTTTTTAGTTGCAGGATGATATTATTGTAACTAGTAGTAGCTGTAACCCTTAAAAAATGATGGAACATTGGTCGCGTCTTTGCTAAACCCTAGTATATATTTATAGTATATTTTTGGTGTAGAGTGGACGGTAGCAACGTGCGTTAGGCGGCTGGTTCGGATTTTCTGGCCCGAAGTTCAAGCCCCGTCTCCGGTCAATTAATTTGTTTTTTAGTCATGAATTTGAACGAAATTACGGACGTTGCATGAAGTTACGGACGTACAGACAGCGAAATTATTATGTTTGATAATATTACCTATTGTTTGACAATATTACCTACCCTTCAAAAACGCAATTAGTGTTTTTTCTGAAAATTTCAATAATATTATTATTGGATTAGTTGCAGTTGAATGAATTGTGGTATTTATAGGAATAAGTACAGAAATATTATTTATATTCATTTGTGTAATAACTTTGAAAAATAATCAATTTAGTGAACTCCGAGAGTAGTGTGAAAATACTGGTTATTTTTGTGTTATGTGGCTGGAATTAAAATTTTAATCTTTTTGTAAATGTTGAATTTTAATAAATATTAATATCTGAAATATACAAGCATAAATAATTTGTACATACTCTTAATCACACTGGAATAAACTATATAAATCGATTAGAAAGATATAAAAAAAATTACGTAACTATCAAAAACATATAATTTCCATCGGCAATTCGATTTGGATCTTTCCATTACCGATTTAATTAATGTTGAAAAGAATTGCAAACTTTGATGTCACTTCTATCCGCAACTGTCGATATTTTACTCAGAGTTTACAGAGTATTTTCTATTTTCTAGTTCCACATGTATACCTACGTTAAATATGACAGCTGTTTCAGCTTACCATAACTGTTTTATAATGGCCTATTTAGCCGAATCAGCTGTCACATTTAATGCTTTACTCAAACTTGGAGATCTTTATAATATTTATTTAAATATAATTTATTTTTTAACTTCATAAATATAAAACGAAAAAATCAATCATAGATATCAAAGGTGGGCTAAGTAACATAATTCAGATTTTACAAAAATGAGGGTTTTAGTTTTGCATTTTAAATTTTGATCTTAATACTTACAATATTAAGATCAATTAATTTTATTATTTAATCATTGCAAACTTAAAATAAGACATGCTTTTACAGAACGCAAAAATTTATTTATTTATTTAACATAAATTTATTTAACAAAATATAAAACTAAAAATAACGTATTTTTGCGTAGCCCACTATGGATAACGACTCAAATGCTTTGAAACAGGTTGCAACGCATAGCTGATTGAATCGCTAAGGCGGCACATTCACTGCAAATGCATATTTCGGCGTTTTTTTTTTTTACGAAATTGTGGGTTTTCATTTTTTATTTATATCAGACTGTATACTCTGGACTGCAGTTAAAAAATTTAATGTTATTTCTTGCTTAAAACCTAATTTTTTTTTGCAAATTTAAAATATTATAACTTTTTTAATATTGAATATTTCTTAATTTACTTACTAAGGATTTCAGAGAATGATGTATACATTTAAAAACATATTATGCTTACATATAAATATTCTTTAAAAATTAGCGCCGCCTAGGACACTAAAAACGATTTTTTGGCCGCGGCCTGTCGATTAATGCTTTTATTTGATTAATTATTGCAAATAATGTCCAGTTTATTAATTTTATATAATAACAAAGGTTTTATCTAAGTTATTGCTCTAAAAACTTTCGGTCTAAATGAATAATAAAAACCCACATTTTCATAAAAAAACGCCGAAATGTGCATTTGCAGTGAATGTCCAGCCTTGCGGAAACTAGTTTGCAGTTATTTGTGAAATTTGCGTTTGGATTTTTTTTCAAATCAAGTAGTGCTTTGAAATGGTGCAAGTGTGTAGTTTATATTTAATGTACATCTTGTACACTCGGTCCAGACTTGTTGCCAATACCTGGGATACTTTGAATAAACTGAACGAGATACCTTCCCCCGATCGCTGAAATGCTTTCTAACAAACTGACTTCAAAGGCGAACGCTGATGGTAAGAGCCAACTCTGTTCCGCAAGTTTGTGTTCCGTAAATGGACGTTTTTCACGACTGTTGGGAAGTTCCCCCCGCCCCTGGAAGGGTGGAACGAGCATGTGGAAATTCCACAATCGATGGGGAGGATTCGCCCTCCACAGGGGCAATAATGGCCGGAAGTTTCCGAAGCTAAAGGTGTTAGACGAACGGTGCTCAGATCGGAAGTGGATACATATTAGAAACAGCTTTAATGCCCTCTACCGGCACTCTTATAAAGCGTTCTACTTGAATTTCGGATTGAGATCTATTCGATGAATTGCTAACTTTGTATCGATGTTAATGCAAGGAACAAGAATTTTGATGTTGAAACGGAGAATAAACACATCGTATCGTTTGGTATTTTTTGTTTTATTACAAAATAATTTTATATTTTCTTTAAAGATCCCTGCGGATACTAAGAATTATAAATAAACTGTGAAAATGAATAATGCTTGTGGTTTATAGAGAAATATTCACTTGATCATTTGAACATTTGATCAGGTGAGTATTATAAAATAAAATTCAAAAAACGAAGGTCGTAATAAAAATAAAATATATGCAGCGAAATAAACTTAGTTCCTTGGGTAATAAAGTCCCACTAATAGTTAATTACCTAGAATAAACCCCTCGTGTCTAGTCGAGCAGGTAGTGACATTTTGTTGCAAAAAATATAATTGAGTTATTATCAGTCGGATACGAGTGTTTGTACCAAAGTGGTGTGTTTATATTTTTGAATTTTGTTCTTCGAACTATGGAATCGATAAACTTCGGTATATTTTTTTAAATATAATCCACATTTTTATTCAATAAATGTAATAGATCTGAGGAACGTATGTCGCGACGCCAGTAAGAGACTGCATGACAGAGAGAGAGAATGTATAAAAAGGCGCGTGAATGTCGAGTCGAGTCTTTACTTGGAGCAACCTCATCCCGAAATAAGATTATTACAATAAATATTCTACAAAGCCACGATTTGTTTTTAACAAAATATCGTAAATTTTTTCTGCATGCCTTAGACTGCCAAAACTGGGATTGACCTGTATTGATTCTAATTGTTGTAAAATATCGTTCTCTAATACCTTAGCTACAGATTTAAAATCAATCAGAGTGCACTTCGGTGCGCCTGTATTCAGAATTTATTTATTTTCCAGCTCTCGAATTACCAAGGAAAAAACTGTTTGAAGTATGGTTAAAGGAGCAAGACTTTTCTAAAGGAAGTTAAAAAAACTGTTTTAAGGGCGATTAATACAACAAGGTATAATAAAAAAAACTTTGTTAAATTTTTGTGGACAAATACGTCGAAAGTGGATCAATTGTGGACGTCATAAAGACAAGTTTAGAATTAAATATAAAGTGCGGTTAAGTGGTATAATTAAGTTTTCAATACTACATTTATTTTATTTTTTATATCTTTAAATTGGTTTATTATTATTATTTAATGGGTATAGAATACAAATAAACACAAAAATAATTTCGCTCGCTCAGATTATCTTTTCCGACCACTGTGCGTCGGCTGGTTATAAATATTTATTTAAAACGACAAAAAATAACATATACATTTTGTGTAAATTTCTTTATGAATTTATACACCTGTATGCAAAATGAATATATCACAAAGTCTAAAATAAAATTACCTCAATTTAAAATTACCTATAATTTGTGAAATTGTTAAGCCACGATAATTTATGAAACAAACTGCAGCTCAGTTTAAAAATACAATATCAACTACAAGTTTGACATAATGGGCACATTTTTCTGATAAATATAAAATAATTATTTCCGACGGGAACGTAAACAAACATAATATAAGATCGATTAAAATTAAACCGCTGAGTAAAAAAATGTTTTTTTGTTAATCATTGAGAAAAGGTTCCTATATGCAATTAACCTTTTGATAATTGTCTGTTGTACTAAAATTATTGTGAATTAAAAGTCAAATTGCTTGCGGTGAACTCTAATCATATACAATATAATCGAGTGAACATCTTTTTTTTACACTGTTATTTTAGTTTGCCGATGTTATATATTGGATATTGTTGTGATTAAAAAAGTATGTTTATTAATGTTATATAGTAGGTCTCACATTTTATAAGTGTGCCATTTCTATTGAATTAATGTAATTTTAGTATTATATCATATTTTTTATTAAAAAAATATATACACCATTAATTTAGTATTTTTGTTATTGCATCGTATATTTTCTGCAGCTGCCTCTTCATCATCACCTCATATCTTCACGTTCGCAGCTGCAACCCTCAAGGGCCTGAAGGTCTGTAGAGCCTGAAGGATCAACAGGAAGACACTCTAGCGCCGGCCGGCGGAACTACATCACGCCATTTTGAGCACCTTATTGGTCGAAAAGAGAAACTCTTACCGCACGCAAAAGGCAAAACTGTTTGAAAATGAGAAATGATATTCACGCCGTTTTGATGACGTAACAGGCACTCGAGTCACTTGGCTGATATGAGCGATGTCATTTTTTAAAAAGATTATAATTTAATTTTTTAAAGACAGTTTATTTTATGGTAATGTATACTTTAGTTCACAATTAACTTTTTAAATTCTTCCATTACTACGAGTATTCAATAGATTGATTATCTTAATTCATTTAAGACTTCCATATATTTTAATTTATAATTATTGTACAAAGAGCGAATACTAACAATTCAAACATATAAGACTTCTAACAAATGTCTGCATGGTAATGGTGATGATAAAAGTGTGTAAAGATATTTAAATTACATCTGAAATTTACTGAAAATAACCGTTTTTTCTTTTTATTTATTAATGATCTTTCATCACAGAGCATAAAATATGTACAGATATGAACTAAAGTAGTTCTTGGGGAAAGAGAATTTACAGCTGAAGATTGTCTCCTCTTGCGTTATGTATAAGACACATGTGAACTAATTTATTCATATTCTTCTTCTTTTTTCGTTAGATCCTTGATCTGTGTTGACACAGGTCTTGTGACGAGGACGTCCAGCTCTCTTTCCATCTCTTTGGTGGTCTCTCTAGTGGTCGGCGCCCCTCTGGAATCCCGCGCATAACGGCTTTGGGAAGTCTCGTCTGCTCCATTCTCTCGACATGGTCCCTCCAGAAACGCCTTCTCTACCTGCTCCATACAATATCTTGTATTTCGCAGGTTCTGCGGATTTCCGCATTGGGTACTCTGTCTCTGAGGGTCTTCCCTGCAATGGGTCTTAGAGTCTTCATCTCGGTAGTTCTGAGGAGGTGTTTACTTCTCACCGTGTCTGCTTTTGCTTCGATACCGTATGTCATGATAGGTCTTATGCATGTTTTATACATTCTGACTTTGCTTTCCACTAGCCCATATAGTGTCTCTTAAGCATCCGGAGATAACCGGTATACCCTAATTAAATTAATTAATCTAATTTCCTAACTAGTTTAATTCCCTAGTATACTGAACGTTTTATTACAATAGTTTCTTTTTTTATTTTGTTCCAAATCGAGTCTCTTAAGTTAAAACGTCTTCATACTTTTAAGTGCATTAAGTCTGACCTTTTCATAATAGTTTACTACTTGACGTGGTGCTTAATTGTGGACAAGAAAAAAAAAATATATATAACTTCTGATATTGTCATCTTCTATCGGAGGGCGGCGATCGAATTGGCGATTCCGACTCTAAGATTCCGAGTTGGTTTAAACAATACTTTGGCCCTCTCACAATATGTCCGAGATACTCCAGCTTTCTGATCTTTATAGTCCGCTGCACTTCTCGGTTTTTTTCCGTACGCTGGAGAACATCAACATTCGTCACTTTATCCACCCAGTAAACTTTCAATGTGCGTCTATATAGCCACATCTCAAAAACTTCCACTTTGCGGATTTGTTCTAGGTTTAGTGTCCATGATTCTAACTCTTATAAGAGAATGGCGAAAATATAACTTACGCATTCTTAGTTGCAGGTTTACGTCATGATTAGGATGTAACGGTATCATTCTGAGAAATGCACTTCTTGTCATTTCTATTCGAGATTTTACATCTTGAAATGGATCTCGCTAACCGATGCACCTGGTACTTATATTGCGTTTTATTTCATTTTTCTGTGTATTTAATGAGTATTCAACCAAAAAATTACTAAAACGTTCAAGATACAGATAAGTAATGTGTTGTAGGTATTAAACATACATTTATTTTATTTACACACCATGTAGTTTGTCATTTCGTGGATTTACGGTATCTCTAAATAGGGTTATGTATCTTGAGAACCCCTGGTAAATCTCTAGGGTTAACAACGACACTTTTTTCGATTTCTTCTTTCTTTAACGTCCAACAAAGTACTAAATATTTTTTTCTGAAACAAAAACAGGTACGTATATAGCAAAATTCTTTCAAAGAAATATCCCTGGAAAAATAATAAATCTTTTGATTTCGGCGTTATCAGCACATATTTTGTCCATTGCGAAAATATGAAAACTTGTCGAGAGAGAAATCTTCGGCGTTTAATAGCCTGGGCTGGAGCTATGATAAAAATTATTTCTGGATCATTAATCGCCATCTCTACGGCGATTCCTTCGGCCGGCTCCCTTAATGCCTTTCTCAACGCCTTAATCTCAATTGGGACAGGGTTGATTAAAACTCTCTTGGATTTTATTGCGAAAAGGAGATGAATTTCATCGGACCGCCATTTCACAGACGTATGAAGAGATCTTGTTTTTGAACTAACAAAAAATAGTTTCAATTTTTTAATGATATTTTATGTGGGTTATTAAAGCAAAGGCAGCAATATCCAAAAAAAATTAATGCAGTCATTGAGGATTACTAATTTATAATCTACTGAATTCGAGATTTTATAGGAAACATGATTTTGGAATGGATAAAAACCTACATAAAATCTAAAATTTAATAAATTTTAAATTAGTAATCCTCGGTGATTGCATTCCAAACATTTTTTAATTTTTTGGATATTGCTGCCTTTGTTTTTATAAACCACATATTATAAACTATTATATTATATATGTATATAATTAATATATATCTTGCAATAAAGAGTTGGAATGATTTATTTAATGAAAATATTTCTTTCATCTCAATTTTATTAAAATAACAATTAAAAATATTCCTGCAGGTGGTGCTTATATTTTGTACTTTTGATACGTTTTGAAACATGTTTAAAATGACAGTCTCAAAATGATTTGACAAGACAAAGAAAACTTGAGGAACAAAAATGCGTTGGATAAAAATTGTACCTGCCAATTTTTGTTTGCCTTCGTATTTTCACCATATTATCAGATATGAGAGAACACTATGAAAAAATTGAAAATCTAATGAGGGCCAGATGGGAACTCGTGAAAGATCGGTTTGATCAAATTTTTAATCGATTTGGTCAAATTTTTCAAGGTGTCATAAATGCACAAGCAATGACAAGAAGAGGCGAAAAACCGTTCATTATGTGATCCACAATAATAAGCCACATTTTAAAAGTAGTAACTGTTATTGAAAGTAGTAAAAGGAAGAAGAAAATATGAAAAAAAAGGAAATACTGAATATTCCAGTTCAAATTGCGACCATGATTAAATCACGATATTCGATATATTAGGTCCTTACATATGAAATTGGCGTTTTGCCGTACTGGCAAATTTGATCTCAAATATCTTCTCTTTGGTTGGGAATTACAAATCCAAATTTATACAGCTATTTACTCATGTATTTGTGTTTAGAAAATTATAATTAATTTGTTTTTTCCTCAATTGTTTTTTTCTTTGCGTCGCTCAGTTTACAAAATGAAAAACTTGAAATATCGCGTTATTTACGAGTACGAGTTCCACCGTGGCACCAGTGCTGCAGAAACGGCTCGAAGGATTAATGATGTGTATGGCGACGGTGCCGCAAAAGAAAACACAGTGCGTTTTTGGTTCCAACGTTTTCGTTCTGGAAATTTCGACCTGCAGAACAAGCCCCGTGGACGGCCGGAGACCAAAGTTGATAATGAAGAATTGAAGGCTATTGTGGAAGCGGATCCATCGCAAACCACATCCGAGTTAGCTGCAGGCTGCGGTGTTAGTGATAAAACTGTTTTAATCCACTTGAAGCAAATTGGTAAGGTGAAAAAGCTTGAAAGGTGGGTACCTCACGAATTGAGTGAAGCAAATCAACAAACGCGCGTTGACTGCTGCGTTGCATTACTCAACCGGCACAATAATGAAGGGATTTTAAATCGAATCATTACCTGTGATGAAAAGTGGATCCTGTACGATAATCGGAAGCGCTCATCGCAATGGCTGAACCCTGCCGAACCAGCCAAACCATGCCCCAAGCGAAAATTGACTCCAAAAAAGTTACTTGTGAGCGTTTGGTGGACTAGTGCTGGTGTCGTTCACTACAGCTTTCTTTAAATCTGGCCAGACGATTACGGCAGATGTCTATTGTCAGCAACTGCAAACCATGATGGAAAAGCTAGCTGCTAAACAACCGAGGCTGGTTAATCGCTCTAGGCCACTGCTGCTTCATGATAACGCTAGACCACACACTGCACAACAGACGGCTACCAAATTAGAGGAGCTTCAATTGGAATGTCTAAGACATCCACCGTACTCTCCGGACCTTGCCCCAACAGATTACCATTTTTTTCGAAATTTGGATAACTTCTTGCAAAGGAAAAAATTCAACTCCGATGGGGCAGTCCAAACCGCCTTCAAAGATTTTATTGATTCCCGTCCGAATGGTTTTTTTAGTAAAGGGATCGATGAACTACCTATGAGATGGCAAAAGTGCATAGATAGCAATGGTACATACTTTGATTAAATAAATATATTATAATAAAAAAAAATCGGCTTTATGTTCCTCCCATACTAAACGCCAATTTCATATGTAAGGACCTAATAATTTACTTTCATGATAGAATAACGTTTAACAGAACATATATCAAAAATTTTGAAAAATTATTCATTCAATCAATTAAATTCAATCAATTAACTAAGTTAACAAAAGTAAGGCAGGAATCTACTTGTAAAGTACCATGATCTTGCTCTGTATATAAAAAAATGCTCTCTGCAGTACCGTTAAATGTCATTTCATATCGTTTTGTTAATGATTACCGAAGTAATAAAAATAATAAAAACATATACATTTATGAGAAAATCATTTATATTTTAATTGAAGTGTTATTTATCGTACTCGTAAAAACAGATTGTCATTAAAAAATATGTCAATGCTAGTATTATAAAATAAAATCATTTTTCATAATAAATATCAGAGTGACTAAAAATCGATAAGACAGAAGTAATACGGTCTAACGTGAAACCAAATAAAAATACAATGGGATAAAAATATTGCATCAGAAAGTGTACGAATTTTCTTGCTTAATTTTGTGTATCCCTGTAGTTACATAAAGGTGTACCCTCTGCCCGATGTAATAAGAAATGGGGTGGTTTCACCCCTCGATATTGTGTCTTGAGGGGTAACAGATTTTTATGGGCCAAGTCACCCGTTACAATATTGGTCCACTTTGTTTTCCACTGTGACTTTCATGAACCAGTGGTTTTTAAATATAATAAATGGTAAATAATATTTTTAACGAATTTAAATTTACTCAGACTGAAAAGTATATAATTTATTTATTTATTTAAAATGAAATTGACGTAATTTTATATTAATTTAAAGAACACTTTGCATAAAACTTGACGTTTACCGATATCGATATCACTTTATCTTCGTAAAGAAGGATGTACCTACCGTTAGCAAGGATAATACTCGATCAAAGTGATTCATATAAAGTTTTTATAGTTTATAAAATTACTAATTATGACCAAAAACGAATGGTATATAAACATATAATCTATAATATTTACGATTAACTAACTCGTTTAGGGATTAAAGTTTTTAAAATATTATAACATTAAACATAAAGTTTTAAATTTAATATTAATTAATTAATAATATAGACATGAGAGTTTATAATCACAGAAAATAAAATGACAATAAATAAATTCATTGCATACTTGTCACTTTTTTATATCTTCTTAATATAATAATTTCATTGTCTGTCCATCCGTGACGTCCGTAACTTGCAGGAATGAAGCTGGAATTATAACTTTAAATAATTAGAGTGTTACACGCAATCAGCGCGCAACACGCCATGGCTCAGGCAACACGTAACGGTCGCCCACCAAATTACCGGGATTTTAAATGGGCGTACGGATAATTGGTAAAATATTTGTTGATGTTTATGTTACAGTGACAGTAAATTTTAGTACCTATTAGGTTTGTTAGATTCGTTATGTTAGGTTAGTTAGTTTAGGTTTCTACTAACTAATTGACATAATAGTTTGGTTATTTTAGATGAAATAACCTGGATAAGTACTTTTTCATATGTTTTGTATAATTCAAATATCTTGTCCTCTTTTTTCAATATACGATATAAGGTCGAACATATAAAATGCTGAAATAATTACAATTTAGTCAGTGCTACTTGTAAGCGTTTATGGTCGTGTTGGGTATGTATACAGGTAAGTAAGATGAATTTTATTAAAAACTAGCTGTAACCCATCAAAAATAATGGCACTTTTACATGTCGGTTCCTAAGGAATAAGTATTTATTTATTTAACAAAAAAAGGTGAAAAAAATGAAAAAAGATATTATAAAGAAGAAGAAAAAAAATACTGTAAAGAAGTTACGGACGTTACACGAAGTTATTATAATTGGGATGACGGACCTCTCAATATTTTGTCCTATTATCTGTATTCATGATTTTTCTTGAATTCCTTGGTTTGCTAGATAGGAACATGTATTTGGACCGTGACGAGACGTGAATATAGAAACACGATACTTCCTCGAAGTTTACTAGATTTATTAACAAAGGTTTACACGATTATATGAGCTGGAAAATAAAGCGCAAGCGAAACAATCAAGCTCGGCTTTACAGCCTGCTGATGACACTAGCTCCATCTACTGTGACGTCATATTTGCTGTGGCCTGTCAACGCACGGTAGTGTCATGTTGCTATACTTTATAAAAATACTTGAAGCATTCCATACGCATAAATTGGTTTATAATAATTCCTTTTAGATATATTATTCTGCAAGAATTTTACTGATATTATTTTCTTACATCTTTGAAATTGCTTATACAATATGTGTATGACTATTCGTTGTCGTATTTTTATGACATTTATTATAATATTATTTTAGTTACTTATTAGATCTTCTTTATTATATTTTCTCTATGTATATTGCGCTTCATTTATATGGCGGACCAGGTCTTACACTTACAACCTGGTAACATTATTATTATTATATTAAAGAACACTTCCTTCTTTCTAATTGTTTAATAAATTCTAATAATAAATAATATTATTATTATTATACTTTCGACATGGTGGTAATTTTTTTTTGTTTTTTGTAATACTGGAATATTTTTGGTAGGTAAAATTTATATATTTTTATTTTTTAATCGAAATAGATTTTATTAATTAATTTAAATTATAGAACTCTCACAGAAGCAAAGCTATATATATGGGAAACGTATATGGATGTCTTTATAGGGTAATCATAGAGCTTATGACCTGTATGAGCTAGATTAAGTGATCTCTTTAAATAATGCAATGTTCATCAATTCCACCGTAAGAACCTCCACACATTATCAAATTTTTGAAAGTTTTATCTAAATCAGTATTATTTTAAATATTTAAAGGGACGATGCCAGGGCATCTATGGTCATTTTCATGATATTGTATACATAGATTTTGAAGCTGGTGATGATTCCTCTGCATTTTTGAAGATGAATATTAAGCAGTATTATTTTTAATGTTTATTTGAAATTATTCCGAATTATTGAACAAACACACTAGAATACGACTGAAAATAATGAGTGAATATTGTTATAAAAAATATTGTAAAAATAAAATTTTTAGAACAACATTCTATGATATTTAAATAAAAAAATTATTTATGTTCCAGCGGTATTCGCATGAAATTTTTGACTTTTTGCGCCTAATAATAATTATAATTAATAAT
>JADDOH010015280.1:0-62178 GCA_016648135.1 Agrypnia vestita
TCAATAATCCACACGAAATTCGGTGAATAAAAAAAAAAATAAGTGTATGGTATTACGTTTATAAATGATAATACTGATTTGTTTATACGATGCTTTTGGTAAAGTGCATTTAATAACAAGATTCTACAAATAGTTTGGTGTATCTATTTTATCAAAAATTTTTCAAAATTAAATAAACAGGACCAAGTAACACTCGGAAACTTTCAGAAAAGCTTATCGGTTGACAATATCTACGTGGCGTGTTTTTGAAATACTTTATTACTAGAGAAGGCTTTCGACAATATGGAGGGTTATTAAAGAGTTAAGGTTGTTATTACGGTCGTTAGACATATTTAACTGTAATTTCGGATATTTTGAACGCACCGAATGTATTACCGAGAAGCGAATCATGTCATTTCGCTGGATGCTTATCTAACGTCATCAGGAGAACGCCCTTTATCCGCGGAGGTGGAGGTCGGACTGATTATAGGTGCTGCTTTCTAGGGCATAAATTGTTTGCACTTTGTTTTCGAGTGTTCTTTTCTTCTACAATAGAGGTCGCCAGTGTGCCATATGTACTAGTTACGTCGGCGGATTTTACTGCGACTTCTCTCAAGGGTTGAATCAGTGTCGTTAGAACAGGGCTCCAAATACTTGATAGTTTGTAACTGTCATCTTTATTGAAATTGGGAAGTTTGTATATTTCAATGGATTCCCTAACTAATATGGGTATAAGGTACGGTTCTGTTGATAAGATTTTTGCCTTGTGAAATCTGATGAAGTGACAGGGATTCCCTTTTGATGCATGTTCGCAGATTGCCGATGTATTAGAGTTGTTGTTTTTAATTGCTCCAATGTGTTCCTTCAATCGTGTAGCGATATTGCGTTTGGTTTATCCTATGTAGAAAGCTCCACAATCGCATGGCACTCTGTGTACACCTGGAGACTCGAACGGTGTGTTATCTTTTACACTACCTAACATACGTGAAATCGAACTATGGGGGCTGAAAACTGTTTCTATATTTAATTTCAGCAACACCCGGCTGATTTTGTCAGTAAGACCTCTGATGTAAGGTAAGTATGCTTTATTTCTTGGAACATCACATATGCTAGATCGTTTTCTTGATGTCCGTACGTTCGGGGAGTATCCGTTAGCTATGAGTGCATCCTGCACTATTTTGCTTTCCGAGGCAATGTTTTCCTTGTCGCAAATTCTGTCAGCTCGTGTTGTTAATGCTGTGGGAACCGACCTTAGTTGCGCTCATTTACGCCCTAGAAAGCAGCACCTATAATCAGTCCGAACTCCACCTCCGCAGGTAAAGATCGTCCTCCTGACGACGTTGGATAAGCATCCAACGAAATGTCGAGATTCGCTTCTCGGTAATACATATGGTGCGTATAAAATATCCGAAATTGCAGTTAAAAAAACATGGAGGATAATAATTCATTCGTACCTACTTTGCTAGGAGAGAAGGACAAAACAATTGGCGGTCTCCTGGAAAGTACAAGGCGGAGGACAACCGTTCAATAAGATGGACAAAGACATGACCAATGTCTCAATTCTGGTTCAAATTAAGTCCAGGACCGCTAAAAACGGGGGAAAGCATTGCACGACATGAAAACAGAAAAAAGACCACGATGCTTCGTAATAAACTTAGACTCAGAGATAGTAATTAAATAAACCCTGAGTTTTCTGTAAAAGTATAATAAATAATTTACGAAATAGGCAATCTTAATTTAGTATGTACAATAAACTTTTATTATCAGATGAGCAATCGGCTAACCGCTTCTGCTGCTGCTGCTGCTGCGACTGCTGCGTGGCCATTGGTGTCTACAATCGGCTGTCGCCAATGACAGGTGCCAATGGCGGTTATGGTGGGCGATTCGCAGCCAATGATAGCCACTGCACGGTGTCTGCTTGCTGCAAGGCCATGCTGTCGGTTATGGTAGTCGCTTTGCGACAATTGATAGCTACTCCGCAAATAAGCCTGATAGGTCTGAATGGTGGCTATCTATATATTATAATTTCGTTGTCTCTCGGTCCGCAACGTCCGTAACTTTTTGGAATTATAACTTAAGTTAATTAGAGTGTGACACGCAACCAGCCCGTGGGCCAGGTCACGCGCAAGGGTCGTTGTTAATTACACCCGTGATTTTACATGAGTGTACGGGTAGTTTAGATTTAATTAATACAAAGTATTTATTGAGTATTTCTTACATTTTCAGTCAGAGCGGAGTTTTAAAATTAATATTTTGAACATGCTTTAAAATTTATTAAGAGTTCAAGTTAATTTATCAGTAGTCAATTGTCAAATTAATACTCTCTGCCATCATATTTAAAAACGTGGTCCAATTTTATTAAAATTCTGAACAATTTTTTTCGTATTTATCAAAATAAAACAATCACGTTTTAAAAAGGATATTCTTTCACTACATTTAAAAAAAGATCTATGAAATACAATTTCATCGTATTTGTTCTTAATGCCGTTGTTCTGTATGTCCTCATATTATTAATGTTCTAAAAAATATAAATTATCTAACTAATAATAAATATAATCTAACCTGAAGGACATAAATATATGACAGTTAAATATCATATATAATTATGTACTGCACGTGATTCCGTAATCTAAAATCCACGACCTGATTTATTTCATTCACTATGATATAACATTTTTCTCACTAAAAGTAGCTTTTTAAAGCGATAAATAGTTTAAAGAGAAAGCGAAAATATTTCGCTAACATAGCGCCATATTGCGCCGAACTGACAACTGACAGCTGGGTTATGGCGGGTTGACCATAACCAAAAAAAGATATGGCGAAATTAACAACAATTTAATTTAATTTTAAACAATTTTAAAACACAAATATGTATATTAAAAACTAATAAACGTGCATAAACATTAAGTACATTATTTTAATAAGTGACCATTTACGTGTATAATATTTCTACACATTAAATATTATCTGCATATATTTTAAAACAATCCATATTTCTCGCTACATTATACGATTTCGCCGTTTGTTTTTTTTTTTAACTGGCAACAGAAATCATCCACTGACCGCATTTTTGGCGTAATTAATATATACATGTTCTATGCGTTATATACATTATATTTGGCTTGATTTTTATCAAAGGATTTTTTTTTATTCTAGAGAAATAAATCAATACCAGGAAATAATATATTTCATTTATTGCAAATAAGACATTGAATAAATTTTGAGCATAGTTAGTTAGTTTTTCATTAAACGCGTAGGTATATAAAGCGTAAACTGTATCCTTTACGACATGGAGAATAAAAAACTAACCCATGAAACTAAGTTTTTGTTACACTCCCTTTCTCTTTGAAACATTTCGCGCCTACTCCAAGCGTCGGGCTCGAAAATTAAACAATATATAAACCATTAAAATTTCGAAAAATCCTAAATTATACTATAATTATTTTAAAAATTTAAACGAAAATTTGTTAGATCATTTTTATCGTTACCACAAATCTGCCTGCAAAGTTTCAGCTCGATTGGACCATGGAAAAAGGGTTAAAAATCGATCCAAAGTTTTTTCGATAGACAAGCAGACAAGCCGACAAGCAGACAAGCAGACTTTAGCTACGAGTTAAAAGAAAGGGAGTAAAAAGTGTATATTTTTTCAAATGAGTTGGGTAAGTACATGAAGTTTTTTGGTAGGTATTAATAATTAAAAAAATATATACGATATCATGAAAAACATGGTTATGTAACTATTTGATGAAGAACGGAATAATGGATGAGTCTAGTAAGTAGGATGTATGATGTATGCAAGGAAAATGGTCATATTATGAATGTTACAAGTCAAAAGTTATGGTATTGGAGAAGGAGGAAAGCATGACGACATAAGTAATATGAATTACTAGAAGGCAATGAATTTTTGGAACTACTAGATGAGTTTGTGTTTTTGGGAAGTACGTCCGACAGAACAGGGAAGGCTGAGATAGATATCGAGGGGAGATATCGGAATAAGGTGAACGGTGCTTTGAATCCAATAATTTCTAATAGAAATTTCGAGGCGAGACTAGCGGTACACGAAAGAATGTAGAAAGAAAAAATAAATCTACGGAAGTGAAACCTAAAGCTAGCAGAAGAGAAACGAAAGTAGACTGAATTCTGTGGAGACGAGTTCACTTAGATGTATATGTGGGATAGAGTAAAGATTGAAGATATTAAGAAAAAATGTAAAGCTGATCTTAGCACAATTAGTAGAACCAATAAAGGGTCCCTCAGATGGTTTGAGCATATTGAACGAATGAATTAGGAAAGAATGGTATGAATCGCAAGTTTTGACAGTACTAGAAAGAGAGGGCGACCGCGGAAGACGTGGCACGACCAGATTAATCAGATACTGAACAAAGGTTAAGCTTGTATGCAAAGATGTATGAATGTGGATGAGGTGAGAATTGTGTTTCAGGTCAGAAGTGGCTTTTCCTCTCTGCCTATCCCTTCGGGGAAACGGCGTGACGGTAAGTAAGTAAGGAAATTTGACACCAGTTCGATAATTTTGTACAGCAATCTACAGTGTCGAAAACGACTTATAAATACCTAGTACTAATAAAAGTTTCCTCGGAGCTGATGAAACTAAAATATGTCATGAAATAATCATCCATATATACATTAATACTAAACCATGCGGGTAATAAAAGAAATTTAAACCATTTGAATAATTAACCATAAAAATAATCAAATACTTTTAAATGAAAAAGGTTAAGTAAATATTACCTATCTGGGTATAAAAATCTTGGAAGTAGCTAGAACCCAACAAGGGTTATAACGCCGAGGATGGATAGATAGGTATAAAAACTAATCAAAACCTATCTAGGTATAAAGACTAAACAAATTAATCTTACATCTTATCCTATCTTGAGTATTTTTCCATTGTAATTAATTTTATTTTACATAAATACTTTTAAAATGAAACCTCTTACTACATTATTGTCTACTGCCATTTAATTACTTTGTGTCCACGCCCCCTTTTTAACCCCTCCCACACTAATTATCATATTTGTTCTAAACTGTCAAATTAGTTTTATTAATTGCATGTTGATTTAATAAAATTATCTGTTATACAAACAAAGTGTTTAAGTTTATATTTATGTATAAAAATAGTGCCACAAAGATTTCCTAAAATTTGAATAAGTAAAAACTAATGTATAAAAACATAACGTGTCAACTTAGTAAAGATGCTAATACTTCTAGATTGCTGAAAATTAGCAAGCATGAAGTATTCTCAAAATACTGTGTTTTGAACCGATTTTCTTCATAAATATCAATAATTTTATCTTAAGCTAATAACAAGCTTCCAAAGATCAGCATGTGCATATAACTGAGGAATCTCTGTCGTACTGCGAGATGGCCTTAGCTTTCATAAATAAGTTTAAATACGCCACAACGTGTTCAAGAGCTTCCGAACACGGAGAAGGAGACCTTAACATTAAATGGTAAACGAATGTAAAAACGGTTTTACAACTCTAGCGGGAAGTTAACTCGGGAGATGATGGTACACAGCCTCGCAGCCGCCGGTAGCGCTGGATTCAAAACCTTGAGAATGATTGATACTTTACGTGAAATCGGAACCTTTACAGAGTGCATTAAAGTAGATGAAACGAAACATCACTATTACCGGGACCCAATTATGCGGTCGTGACGTGGTCATGTTCGTTTTCATCGTTTTGATGATCACTTCGGGCTGCATATTTGTATCGTAAACTTCATAGGCATATCAAATAAATAAAGCTAATTTGTTTTGTTTCAACATGTGTAGTGAGGTAAAATCCAAAAATAATTCCATGTTTTGTAGCTTCGAGATTCAATACCGCGTACGATAATAACGTATTAAATAGATGACGGCCATTTCATAGCGATCTACCGCAAGGTTTTATTAATTAAATTTTATTGATACTTAAAGGAATACACGTGGAATATTATGTTCTAACCTAATCATACATCTGGTACATCGGTTAAGTCATAACTTATAACATAAACTTATGTTTGATGAATGTACATACAATCTCTTGAGTCAAGGTCACCTGCAAATATTTAATGCAATTGAAGTATGTAAATTATAATTTTTATTTTTTGTACACTTAACAATAAACTTAATAAACACTTATTTTCCTCTATTGACGTCCGTATTTGGAAGGATATTTTTTTATGTACCTTATTAGTTTTTAACAGATTTTTGAAGACAACTAACTGAATATATTTGTCAACAAAAAAAAATTGAATTTGGTGTGTAATATAATTTAAATTTGTATTATTCAATTTATTTTATGATATAAGTTTTGATTATTAGAAGTTAATAACAAAATACTATGCTGAATAAAAATGAGATCTAAGAAAATTTAATAACGTAATGGATAGAAACATGCGTATACTGACAACGGAATCCTTAGATTAGGCATTTAAAAAATATATTCTCAGAAAAATATATATTTATTTTTTAGATGTTCGAAAAATAACAATTTATATAGAAGCAACGTGGATCGTGTGTTGTGCTTTGCAATCCACAAAAATCTCGTTGTAGCAGTTACAAACCGGACAGCACCAATTTTAAAACCTACCACTGGAACCACAAATACCCAAAGGCATTCGTGCGGGTATATAAACGAGTAAGTGCTCCCCGTGCAATGTAGGCCATAATACACAACAAAGACGACTCATATTTCAGTTCAAGAGAGGTAGATTCCGGTAAAAATATTACCTGTTGCAGAGGGTTTCACGACTCACCCTTCAATAAAAAATGTATTTATTTTTTATTTTTTATTTTATTAATTACACGGCTAATAGCCTTTTACAACAGGTTTATACATAATTAAAATACAACAAACGATTAAATGTAAAAGAAAAATAAAGGGTATAAATGTAAAAAAGTATATATACATAGTTTAAACATAATAAGGTTAGACATATATGTAAAAAAAGTATATATGCAAAAAAGTGTAAAGTAGTGATCTCAGAAATTTTTACTCACCGATAATATAGCAATATTAAATTTGAATAGCCAGATATATATAAAAAATTTAAGATATTATATAAAAATTTTAATATTTTGAAAAGAAATGATCATATAATGATTTTTTAAATTTTGAGAGAGATAGATTTAAAATGTCGACATCTGTAGGTAGTTCATTGCCAAGTTTGTGCATCCGAGGTATGCTAGAATTTGAACGATAGTTTGTGTCAAAATTGTCACAATAAAACAGCATGTTTTGGCGGGTCCTACGGTTAGGTACTTTAAAATTAATACTATTCAGGAGTTCGCAACAGTCGAAATTTGAGCGTAATATTTTAAAAAGGAATATTAAATCTGTTAATTTTCTTCGATCTTCCAAGGTTAGGAGATTGCCCATGTTTTAATAGAAATAGAGACAATCATCTGATCATTATGAATCTGAATAGAAAACATCCAAAACAAAATAACATACTTGTACATCTTTTTATATACAAACTTTTACTCTCAATCAAATTTTTTTATCATAGTTCGTTACTAGCTAAACAAGATATCAACAAGTCTAGCAACTAAGACTAAAATTAGCCTGATCCCTATCCCCTGATCTTAACATAAAATGGCTGGAGTTTCTTCGTTTATTGTCCGAGAGAAAAAAGTAAAAATGTATGTTCACACAAATATGAAGTCTATCTAGCGGCCGGTGGCGGAATAGATTTTTATAATTTGTTCGTATGACACGTATATTTTTATAATTTCATGATCGATATATTTTGTTTTCATGTCATGTCGATACATTTATGAACCTTGTCGACTCTTTAGGCCCCCGACCCTACAAGGGAATGAAGATGGTGATGATGCATTTTATTCAAATTAATTTCATATTATAAGTTCATCGTCATTAGGGCACAGCAGTCCGGGTAGGCCTTGGCCACCTCGGGCTGTGGGAATATGGGAAATCCCTCCATACCTTGGTTCGTCAGTTGTCGACCTCGAGAATATGAAGGTCTCCTGGATCCGATGTATTTAGCCAACGGTTTCGTGGTCTAGGTCAGTTTTTTCCACCGTATACTAACACTGGTCATATATTTATGATTAAAATATTACAAAGTATTGACATAAATAAAATAAAAGTTATGATATGAAATTGACGTGCCCTACGTAAAGTAGGTACTCTATCTGCAAATCTGTTACTTCGCAGGACAGAGCTTAGATCGTATTTTTTTTTTACTAATGAACCTTTTTATCTGAAATTCTAAACTACAGATTATTTCTAACCTTTAAAATATGCAATACACTAGTTTAGAACAGATAAAAAGGTCCATTAATACTCTCTCCTGCAAAGTTTTGATTTGCAGATGAAGTACTTTACCTAGGGCACGTCAAAATAATCTATTGCAATATTATGTTTTTTTTTTCTATGATAAATAGTTATAAAGGAATCGTTCTAATTAAACTTTGCTACATTAAGTTTCATTCATGTTTGGAAATAAACAAGCACCCAATTCAGATAAGAAACCATTTTTCGAACAGCCTCACACACAAAACAAACAATCCGCATTGAATCATTTTATAAGGATTACTGTAATTGCACGCACTTCCAAACACTTTAAAGGTATTGATATACATGCTTATTTTTGAGCATGCTCATTAGCATGCTCGTTATTATCATGCTTATTTTATGCATGCAACAATCAAACACACATGCTTATTACTGGCGTGCTCTTGTCATAGAATAGAAACGCTCTTGTTCAAAATGGAAACAGCAAACTGAAATAGAAAATTCAAATGAACCATTAAATCACAATAGTTCCAGAGTTTACATCCCCGCAAATTTTTGATTTTAATTTTTATAATTTTTATTGTAAGATTTGAATCATTCATGTCTTTTAATGAAGTTTCAAAAACATAATTTTTTGCTATATTATTTTTATATAGAGGTGACCGAGTATTCCACAGACATTCGTTATTCCTACAATAAGTCACGAAAGGTAATGTTTTGTCATCTCCCCAACGCGCTATATTTGTTTCGGACTGTCGCGGAATGAGAAAATCGCATCTATAATCGATACTAGCCGCGAATGACATTAGCATGTTCATAAGCAAGCGTATGCACACATGCTCAAAAGATACCCCTTCCACCCGCAAATCAAATGAGCACTCTCATAAATAAACCGGCGGTTGATTTTTGAACGTTCTAGTAATGAGCATGCTCATCACTACCAATGTGCGTACACACGTGCTACAAATTTTTAATAATAGCTCAAGAAGCTCAATATTGCACATGCTCATGTGCCAAAAATGAGCATGTGTATCAGTATCTTTGTAGAACATTAAACTCTTAATGTTATTGGTTTTCTCGAGTGGGTTTTTAATTTTGTTTTAAATCTCGAATAATTCACTTCCACTTTCAATTCGCGTGGAAGGGCATTAAAAAATTGAACCCCTCGATATGTGAAGTGCTGCTGGGCTGGACCAGTCCTCAATCTGGGCTCTGCAAAGTTCCCAGCCGACCTTGGTCTGTCAATAAAACAGCTTCTTACCGATGCTTTATACCTGCTATTACCTTATTTAATATCATTGTTACATCTCGCACACCTGCGTCAAATAAATAAGTTATGTTGGTTACCATACAATACATGGCTAGCAGATATAGTAAATAACAAATAATAATAAGTATTAGTTAAATTAGTATAAACAACTACCACTTGGAGACGTACCCGTCTCTTTCTCAGGACCAACACTACACTACTATGTTCAAAACACTATACACCACAACCACGCGTGTTAATCTTGCCAAGGATAAGCATTTGGTTATTCAAATCAATTTTCCATACAGCCCTTTATTCAATTTAACTTTCACAAAAGATTTGGTAACACCCACTTTAGACCCCGCCCCCTTTCACTCTCTCTCCCTCGTAGATTTCTGACAGTTCTATAGGCTAGTTAGTGCACGCTTGTCCTTGACACGAGTAACACGCATGTGATAAATATTGATGAAAAGTTAACAATACTATGGTTGTGGTGTACAGTGTTGTGAACATAGTAGTGTAATATTGGCCCTGACGAAGAGACGGGTACGTCTCGATAGCGGTAAACCTAAAAGCTGGTAGTGGTTTATACTAATTTAACGAACACTCTGTTGTAATATCTAACCACAAGGTTGATGCTTTAAATATTAAACATATTAATGATATAGTTAATGTTTTTTTCATGTACGAGGATAAAAGAAGTTAAGTGTAGAAGCGCTAGCATATTTTGAAAGCAAACATATTAAAGATGTTTAAATGAGTTTACATACAACGTATACATGAATTGTATGTAAGTTCGTTAAAGCCAGATGTATATAAGTTCATTAAAAAGTATATTCTGGGTATCAAAATATCACACCTCTTATGTTTTTTTATATTTTGTAAACGAAATTGTTTTAATCAAGTTAAATTAAAGATGTCTCATAGAGACGAAGCTTTTTTTATATGGGAAAATAGGTATGGAAGTCCTATTTGGGTGCTTACTGGTCTTACAATCTATCATACGACTGGTTTAAGCGATCACTTAAGGCAATGTAACATTCACCAATTCCACCCATGATATATTACCACATTCATTACATTTTTAGTATAAGCACCTTGGGATTGAGAAAATACTATTTTTGAATAAAAATAAGAGGGAATTCGTAGAGAAAATGATGCAACCAGATGCAGAAGGTGCCAGAGGAAGTGAGAAAGAGGAAGCGAGAGATGGTTATATGTAGCGTACCCAAAATGTTTGGTATTATCAATATTTTTTATAATTCGATATCGTTAACCTTGAAACCATGCATTCAGTATCTGTTTGCTAGTTTTTTTTTTAAATTCTTAATTACAAAATGTGTTATCTGTAACATCATTCTAACAATACGTTTTAAAAATTTTAATGATAAAATTTAACTAACATTTGCATCTTGTAGCTCTCGGCGGATTATCGATCTTAGATTTACAAATTTTCGATCATAGATGGCGATAGCACGGTAATATTAAATATTTGAAATAATTCAGATAAATAACACATTACACAACTTTCAAAAATTTGATCAATGGCCGTATTCTGAAAATAACAAGATTGTTATTTTGGTGATAATCAGTCACCACTCATAAATAGACGGAACATGTTTTTTATACCCGTGTAATTACTTACGACTTTTTCAATTTTTAATAAGATCTTTGAAAAGTATATCGTTGTGATTCTACACAGTGTAATTGGTGTGATGTGTTGAGTAAGGGGAATGCGGAGTATAAAATTCATAAATATTTGTAATTAAAAAGCAGAAATTACATACTGTGTTTTTATATGTCTACATATACGATGGTGCAATATCACTTTTCAACACTCAACAGTTGTGCAGTAGTGGCATATAAACTATTTTAAATTTAAATATGTACTCTATTCATGAACACATTCTTATTGTGAAGTTGCAATTTTCTCAGAACACAGTTCTGTAAAATTTAAAACCAAATTAATAAATCTATTAGAAAGACGTACAGAAATATCAAATCCACGGAAAAATATTTGGCTGCTACCGCGATCGAACCACGGATCTCCTCCTATCCGGGGCAGGCGCGTTATCTAATTACGCTACAGCGGCCTCTTACGTTTCCGTGAATATATAGACCTTATCTTTAAGTTTAATTTATTAAGTGATTAACATATATTATCCATTTTTAGAGCAATCCATTTTTTCTGGTACGGTAGGCACAAATTACTTTGAGTAACTGCCGCTAGGGGATGCCAGAATCAACCGTTTTAATTCATTTTTATTTTTGGACACATTTGATACAACACATATATATTATATTCAAGAATACATTGGATTGCTGTATGTCTTTCTAATTGATAAATTAATTTGGTTTTAAAATAGGTTCATCAATATTTTGTTACACATACATTGATTGGATTGGATGTCTGACCTCCACAATTCCACAATATCTGGGTGTTCTTTGAAAAGACCATAGCCCAAGACAGTTTATTTGTTGTCGAAGCGATATTTATATCATCACATATATCAGTCATTGCAATCTGGAGTTAAGTTTAAAATGTGTTTGACGATTGTATGTGTGTTTGAAGATTAACGTTAATTCTTTTATTAGTCGTGCTTAAGAATTGATTTGAAATATTCATGTCGGAATAAGCGAAAACCAAAGAGTTGCAAACGAATGATATACCTAATGTTATTCTTGTCTCTTAACATCATCGCCGCAATGATAAATCATGCGATGAATTGTCCGGTATCCTTGTGGGAAAATCCCGCCAGTCATGGACACGATTTACGTACCTGCACAATTTAACTTTAGTTTAAATCCGTGTAATAATTGACTGATGGTACCTACATAAAAACACCGTAAATGACTGTCCTGTAACTTGATGCATTTCCTTAACGAGATTGTCACCGGCAACCTTTGTACCGTGTGCACTTTATTACCCGCAGTTCACAGAAGTTGAAGGAGTTAAAGGTCAGTGTAGATAGTTCATCTCTTGAAGGTATATCATGAAATAAACGCATATGTGCAGAGAATACTCGTTTAATTATTTTTTTATACAGGTATGCTGGGAGCTATGAAATTGTCTCCAATTAATTTACTCCAGGTTGAGTGTGTAGAAATAACTCTTCACATTAGACTTAAATAATAAGTTTTTATTAAAAAGTTATCAACCAATTGTTAAAAAAGATTATTGCTCTCACTGAGTAGATACGTAAAGAATAAGAAGAATCAATTAATTTACTCCAGGTTGAGTGTGTAGAAATAACTCTTCACATTAGACTAAAATAATAAGTTTTTATTAAAAAGTTATCAACCAATTGTTAAAAAAGATTATTGCTTTCACTGAGTAGATACGTAAAGAATAAGAAGAATCAATTAATTTACTCCAGGTTGAGTGTGTAGAAATAACTCTTCACATTAGACTAAAATAATAAGTTTTTATTAAAAAGTTATCAACCAATTGTTAATAAAGATTATTGCTCTCACTGAGTAGATACGTAAAGAATAAGAAAAATCAATAAAAAGTTTTCCAAAATTATGTAATAACTTTTCTTCTTTCCAAACCAAATTTTACGATGCTCCCTCTTATAGAGTCTCTATCTATCTATTCAGTCCTCTTTAGTGCAATATATTTTACACCTATCATTGAATCAATCAGAGACTTGATAAATCAGCCCATTGAGGGATAATCTAATAAATATTTATTTAGTAACATACTTGATTAGAAGTGAGAAATGTATCTCCACATTTATACAGACACGCGACAGTTCCATGCTCAGCCCTGCGGGGTCTAGTGGTGCAGCGGTTTTCATACCAAAATAAATATAAATCGTCGGTTTGCACTGCGGAATATTTGATGACAAAGAAGCCCCAGACGTCTGTGTACTATAGAATTTTTATACAATGTCAATGTCATATTTTCGGAATATAAACAGCTATTCCATCAGTGCGGGTATGAAAGTTTGGCTAAATAACGATATTATCTTTTGAGAGTTCTTTTATTTACTTTGTCTAAAAACAACGTGTTTTTTGTATGGATATCTGTACATTAGGGAATCCATGGAAACAAATATATTGTTAAATTAGCTGAAGATGCCACTATCCCGGGTATTTTCCCGCAGCGATTCTATTGCCCAATGAATGATAGGCTGAGTAAAAAGCATGCCAAAGACATCTGGATTTCAGTATGGAATGATGCAAGCGAGCACGACGAAAAGCGCTTAAAAAGTATACAGATTAATATAATAGCAAATTCTGATTTAATAATTAAAATTATTAACTCTAAACTATTAACTCGTCAAATCTGATGATGATATAAATATATGATTAATTACATCCGTTTTTAGTAACACCTCCATTATAACTTGTTAAATGACACAAATCGGTCTATGAGGGTGGATTGCTTAGTTATAAGAAGAAGAAGAAGAAGATACGTAGTACCATAAGAAATATGGATATTCTAAAAACCTTCACTTTCATCGCAATACAGTGAGGACAGACCCACCGCTTACAGAAAACCGTTTTATAAGCGAAAGCTTCTATATCGTTGTACTCATTCGCCGCCAGGTTGGCATTTTTAATGCTAAAGGCAAGCGTGCAACCCAGCGTTGCAAAGTAGAGTTGAGCCGCACAATGCGGGCAAATTTTATTTATTTCATAAGAATAAAAACATAGACCACATACATATTTAAATACAGTTGTAAAATAATTATAAAATGATGTATAAATGCAAAAAAAAAGAATAAATATAGGGTAGGGAGCAAACAAGCCGGGACATTTAAGGGAAAAAGAAAAAGAACACTCCCTTTTGCGTTAAACATGCAACATAAAAATATAGACTTAAGCACACGCACCACGGCCGGCACATACGATCTCCCACCTGGAGACCCACACCCGCAGAAATACCCTGAACAGTTCCAGGTTCCTAGCGCAGCTTAACAGATCGGTACTTCCAAATCTTCTACCATCTTCTCTCGCATTCCTCAACAAAACGCAGTTCCAGAGGATGTGCTCCGACGTCTGCCCCACCCGGCTGCAGGTACACCACGGGTCCGGGGACTAAAGCCAGAGGTCGTATATACACGGCCGAATATTCCAGAATACTCTAACCAGTAGGTTACATTTTTCACTCGTAGTTTCAGTCGTGTAGTAGACAATCGTTGGGATTTTTTGTGTGCAAAAAAAAGTGTATGTTTTGTTAAATTATTATTTAATCAAAAGGTATGTGCACTTGTATTAAAAATTTCTTTATTTTTGCAGTGCCTATACGAACTTGCTTATGCTTATATGAACGCAAATACAATTTAATAATTATAAATACACTTATGAAAGGTAAGTAACTACAGAAAAATTTGTATCGCCAGTAAAACAAGTAAACCAAAAAACATGAAAATTTATGCGACTTGACAAACAAACAACCTACACTGATTATTATTTTGTGGAGGAAAATTAACAAAAGTAAAGACAAGGGTATTGTATTTAAGTACAAGAATTAATAAACAAACTTTGAAAATGGGAATGGATTTTTTTTGTTTTTCATAAAATATTACACTATTTACATACAAATACAACCAACAGCTTTTTTGTACATTGTGTATGAACATTTAAAACATTTGTTTTAAGTGTTATATATGCCACTTTTACCATAATATTTTATTTCCTATTCACATGATATGATATGTTACGTATAAGTTTACAAAACCACGTGAGTCGATTGTGTAGCTAAATTGCTTTGACGGTAACTAAATTTATAGCGTACTATGTTACATGACAAATTAAATTACACCGCCGCGCCGTCTGGTGCAGGTTTGTTTGTTCTTTGTTTGGTCGTGATTCATGATAAACAGACATTTAATGATTGTTTATAGTGATCACATTATTTCTCAAGATGTTTAATTACAATAAAATGATATTTTATTTTTATGTTCCAAGTTCGACACGTTGTTCCAGCGAGGAAAAAAAATTAAAAAACGTGAATATATTATGAATTTGTAGGAGAAACAATATAGTAAGCGTCCGTTTTAAATCATCCGAATAATTCAGTTTCTTGAAAACGATTATCCACAAATAAAAAAACGAAAATCAAGATCTTGTTCTTTATCTTCGCCTTACTCTTAATAAAAGCAGTCGTGATCACAGAACTACGTCTTTTTGCGATCGATGATTTGTCACCACCTATTTAGGCTATGGCATTTCTTATAGAGATGAGCTAATGGCGAAATGCCCGTTTACATTATCTAGCACTTCAGTAATGGCCTTATCCTCAGTAGCATGATTTTTGTTTGGAATCAGCATATCACATATATCATTGCTTCTAGTATTTTGTGTAGAAGTCATTTCTCTTATAATTTCCCATGTTTTCTTTGCATCACGTTGATTTTCTTTTATAATATTTTTGTAATATAAGTGTTTAGCGGATTTGACCGCTCTATTACAAATATTTCTATACTTTTTGTAAAAGTTTTGTAAGCCGACATTTAGAGGGTTAAGTTTAGACTGTTTGTGTAACACATCTCTCTTATTTATGCAGTTAACTAAACTTTCAGTTATCCAAGATTTCTTAATTTTTTTCCTCGATTTATTAGATATATGTTCTTGATTTTTTTTAATGTGGCTTTGTAGAATATACAGGAATTTTGAATATGATGTATTAGCATCATTAGTCTCGTATACTGGTAACCAAGTTTCTTTTTCCAAGTCTTTTTTTAGCATTTCAAAATTTAGTTTGTGTCGGGGTTTTGTATAAGGTTTTGTATTTATTTTTTGTGTTCCAATATCAATCATTACTGGAAAGTGATCCGTGATAGTAGTTTCACATACAATTCCTTTCACCAAGAATTTGCTTTTAACCATAATATGGTCTAAACATGCGTTACCTCTTGTTGGGTTGCTGATGGCAGGAACGAAACCTTGTTCAGCTAACATGGATAGGTATTCAGATGCATTTGTGGTGGGAGTACTTGCAGTTATGTCAATGTTTATGTCACCTGCAATGATCATTGTTGGGTTTTTGGCCATTGTGAGTAGCTCTTCAGAAAGAGAATTTGTGAATTCATACGCATTTTGGAAGGACGGTGGTCGATAAATCCCATATATGTAGGTACCATTACACAAATTAATTTTTAAACAATTGGCGTCACTTATATCTGGTTCAGTTACTTCGACATTTAGATTTGCTTTAATGTACGTTACAACACCGTCATTTTGGTTATAATGTTTGGAGGTTTTATGCCCGGTGTATCCTGGTATCGTCTGTATTGTTTCTTTATCTTTTAACCAGCATTCCGTAAGAATAATGATTTGAAAGTCTATATTTAGACGATGCAGTAGTACAAGAAGTTCGTCAAAATTATGATTTATGCTTCGTATGTTCATATTTAGAATCTTAAGTGTGCTAGTGCCTCTACAAAAATGTTGTTTACAGTTTTCTGGTTGGTCCACAGTTTTAGTGGTAATTGGTTCAAAGGAATCTATTTGGTTTACCAAATCAATTATATTAGCCATTCCATATCTTTCTGTAGTAAATTTGGATGATTTTTTTTGTTACACCAACATTCTGTATAGATAAATATATCCGAATCATATTGTGTGCATGTTTCAGGTAAGGGGACTATTATAGTTTGCGAAAGAGCGAATGCCTCTATATCTACCGCGAGATTATTAATATTCATCTTTGTCACTCTGATGTCATGGGTACCGATCTGTAAGCTTTTAAAGTGAAAAGGTTTCATTAAGAGTTGGTAGTAAATACCTACATATTTGCAATGTACATGATTGTTACAGGATGCGGGTATATAGGGTAAATTCATTTTACAGGAGTAGAATTGAATTAAGATATTGCTTAAACTTATTTTTGAAAGAATATTTTGCTATGTAAGTGAAATGATAATGGTTTATTATAAACTGTATTACCTAGGTATATTGTGGTATTACTATCAAGGTAGGTATATATTTTATAAAAAGTATGTGTTGGAAACAAAAATAAAAAGAAGTTAAAGAATGTTTTATGATTGCTTAGAATGATCTTATTGTCGAGTGTGTATCTTTTCAGTTGATATATAATGTTTTTAAATGCGTCAGTGTAATTATGTGTTATTTGACACGACAGAGGAAAGTAATTCAGTATGGTTTTTAGGTTTGTTTTGATATGACAACAAAATTTAATATTTATGAAATATTGGAATAGGTGTCTATGATTTGCCCATTCAGAAAATTTTAATAATTTATGGTTTATTTTGCACATTAGTTGTTTATGGTTAACGCCTTTTGTAAAGACCATAGAAAAGAGAAAGTTTGTATACACCGCGAATCGGCAACTGACATTACAATTTTGACAGGTCCGTCTCCGATTTGATACAAAGAAATGGCTCACCGACATTTTTTCTTGTATATATGCGTCCATTCTTAATCCAAACAAATTTTATATTTTTCTGGATGGCTATCTTCTTTGTTTCCGCTAGTAAAAATTTGCATTTTTTTGTAATGTGCTCGGAGATGTAAATAGGCTTGATTTCTTGGTTATTTTTAAAGATGGAAGTGTTTAGTGAGCGCTCATAACCTTTCGATTGTTTATTGTGAGATTTAACTCTGTCGAGGAATGTATCTCGACAGGTCCGGTTGGTAAATTTCACAATAATCGGGCGTGGAGTCTTTTTTGAGAAGTGCTGCCTCGCCCGTTGTATGGAGAGGATGTCGCTCATCTGACCTTCCCAGTTTATTGTTGAGATAATGGTTTTGACACTGTGAGTGAGATCAGCGGTTGACTCTGCCGAAGTTTCATGGCATCCACGGATTTCGATGTTGGTGGCTAATTGTTGATACTCCTGTTCGTCAAATTTATTTTCCAAGTATTCTATTCTTTTAACTAATTCAGATTGCTTTTGTTGAACTTTTTCTATCTGATTGCATCTAGACTCGATGACAGTAATTTTTGTCTTCAGGTCTTCATATTGGTTGCTTACAAATTGTATAGCCTGGAGGATGCTGGTATTTTGATCTGAAATTTGTTTCCATTGCTTGTGGTTTTCAGAAAGTTTACTCTCTAGATAATCGATTAAGGAGGATCGCAGCCCCTCTATGTTACTATTGTAGAGTGCAAATGAGTTGGCATCGATGGTGATAAGTGATGTATCATTAGCTTTAGGGGATGGATTGATAATCGGAGGCTCCCCAGATTGTTTTCTATCACTTTTATCTTTTTTGCAAGGCGGGCAAATCCATGATTCTATGTTTTTTGTCGACATCTTTTTAAAATTTTCTTTGGAGATATTTATACAATCTGTGTGGTAATAACTTGAGCATTTTTTGCAACGAATTGTCTGTTTAATATTTGTTACTGTGCACATACATTGATTGCAGACAGCCATTTCTGGATTCATTAGCTGTTACAATTTAAATAAGGTTAATCTTTTGAAATTTACCTTTGTTAGTAGGTATGTGTCAAACTGCACAGCTGGTTTTGACAGGTCAGTAATGTTTTTCAAAGAATAGATGTTTTAGAACATCTATTCTTTTATTTTATTTTTTATTTTATTGTAACAGTAATTGCCGACGAATTTTGAATAATTTGTTAAACGCATCACATCCGTCTCACGGCTTCGTTCATCAGTAATTTGTTGTTGTATTCTAGTGATGGATTCAAAGGATTAAAAATTCACGTATTCGTGGTAGCCTGGGTGTCACGGACATTAACAGTAAGCTGGAGGAACGACAGTTGAGTTGAGATGGTACGGGCACATAGGACGGAGACCACCAGACCATACAATGAAGTAGGCAATGTTTATAGGCTTCATCGACAGTCATCCAGAGGGAGACCAAAGAACTCCTGGATGACTCAATGCTCCAAAATATTACAGAGAAACGGCCTGGATGAGAGCGATACCCAGAACCGAAAAAGATAGCCCGAGAACGAGAAGAGCCGACCCCAACAGACTACCAAGGCAATGAGTTGAGACAGTGTAAGGAAGAAGAAGAAAGTTTTATCCAGATTCGTGATGGTGGCCTTCCCTGAGATCGGGATCCTTGCTCACCATTACTTAGATCATCAACCTTTCCATGGTGTCCCCATATGACTCGGATTCTTCTATGATCGAGGTATTCGTCCTGCTAGCTGCTAATGGAATACGTAACATACATCGCTAGCACCACACTTCAAGAGCGTGTACCCTCTTGCGCTTCTGTTTTTTTTTAATAATTTACGAATACTAGTAATAACTCTAAAGATAAAGTTGATCCATTAAATAATTCCTGTATGTATCAACTTAATTATTTTGACTTTTCAGCATTTTATGTAGGAATTGTGGTACGTCGTTTTTAAATAAGAATAAAAGAATACCCAAGTAAAAATAATTTCTCAAAATACTTATCAGCAAATCAAAAAAGCAGGTTTTAGTAAAAATAATTTCTAAGAATCCCTATCAGCGAAAACACTTATCAGAAACAGGCCGTCTTTGAAAAAAGGATGCGGCGGTGGTAGTGAAATTGTAGGTAAAAATAATATAGCTCTTGGGTTATATAATGAAGAAATATTAGAAATCAAAAATTTCCTCAATACTTAATCTCGTATAATTAATAATTAATATCCAATTAAATTGAACCCAATATTTCATATATTCCTCATTCTAGTATCTTTCTAGTGTATATCAGACTCCAATTTATTTCCCACTACAAGTGAGGCCACATCCCCAACTAATATTTGAATACTTGACATTGACTTGACATCATTGCAGGCCGGTTTGAACCCGAAAAACGGTTTAATTAGTGGGAAATATAAAATATATAATGTGAACGCACGATCGTATCGATCGTGACTGAAAGGGTTAAAAAGAATCAATGTGGTTTATACAAACTTTTTTAAATTAACAATTTTATCCAACCATAAAGTTAACGCTGTGAACATCAAAAACAATTTGGATTATGGTTATCAAAAGTAAAAAAAAGTAACCCATAAAAATCAAGTTTTTATTATACTCCCTTTTATTGTAAAATATAATAACAATTAAAGACGAATTAAAACATATAACATAACACTAAATTTACAATAATTTAATATATTTCTAAAATGTCAGATGTTTTGAGCTTTGATAAGACACTTCATGCTTTGTGTAGTGAATTTGGTACCTATTATGTATACCGACGGAGTAATTTAAATTTCGAAATATTCCGCGACGTTATCGGGCCGCCGTTGCTAGTAATTCAACTTTTGTAATGATTCCAATTTGAAAAAACTATTAAAAATTTGAAAAATCTAAAATTATGCTATAATTATTATTATTTTTTAACGAAAATTTGATAGATCTTCTTGATCGTCGCCACAAGTCTGCTTGCAAAATCGATCCAAAGTTTTTTCGACGGCAAGCCGGCAAGCAAGCAAGCAGACGCTACGAGTTATATTTATAAAGGGAGTAATTAGGTATTTTGATATACATCCACATTAAGAAATTATGGTAATTTATTTAAATGTTATATTATTTTTAAACTTTAATTTCTTTTGTATTCTTCCTGCAAATAGGAGAATTTCTCATTTAAAAGAAATTTACTTGTGAAATATATGTTTTTATATTATATATTCCATTGAAACGATCATAAAAATATAAGAAATGCATGTAAAAATGATAAAAATTCGAGAAGAAATTTTTGAAACTAATGATGTATTGAAATAATTGGCAGCCCCCGAAGACCAGCAGACATGACACTGGCTTCTCATACTGGGGATTCCTGGTTCGATTCCTGGTGAGGTCACAATCAATGTGATTCTCTCAACCCTGTTTTTGTGAAGTGTTTCGCCACTTTAATTGGGCCTCGTGACCTGTCGTAGCTTTAAAATATTAATATATTATAAATATTAACAAATATATATAATATGCCACTTAGGGCCGGTTATAACTATTTGTATTATAGTAGCCTTTCATTCGATCCGTCGATTATTTCATTTATTACCAATCACACAACCCGATTTCGTAAAAATCTATGATTTTTATATACATCCACATTAGAAATTTTTCGTAAAAATCATAGATTTTTACGAAAAATTTCTTTAATCCAAGTTGATACAACCGGCCAGGCGCGTGCAGTGGGAACATTGAAGCATGAATTTTTTGTAAACGTATATTTTGGAAAAAAAATAAATCAAATATTTATCCTACAGATTTTTACGATATATCAAATTATTAAATTATGATAACAATTGTGATAGAAATATTACGAAATATATGTTGTATTCCTATTTTTTCCAAATAATTGGTTTTGTAAAAGTACATAATGCGGCGATGTTCCCAGTGCACGCCTCTGCAGCCGGCCCTTGTATGAATATAGCTACCAGCAGAGTGCTACAGATAAATCGCCGTGGCCGCGGCACCGAGCTTCGAGGCGGCTTGCTGGGCCGTGGGAAGCCAAAATGACATCCCACGCCACCCCCAACACCTTCACCCCATCGCATCGCCGGCACTCATTAACATATCTTTTCGAGTCAAGGGAAGAAATTGAAAGGTACTTCAATACCGCAATGGCCAAAATTTATAACCACATATTTTTTTCTCCTATGAAAGTCGTGTGACTGCTTGAGATTTTAGAAAATTCTGTCGTTATTATATATCCGCCACCATTTTGATATTGATCCTTTCTACTTAGGTTACTTCGATATAAATCTCTATTCAAATACTCCCATGGCGTTCAGACAAACAAAGTCAGGAGAGGTTGAGGTATAGTTGTTTGGTTTTACATACTTTATCATAAAGATTTAAGGTTGTTATTACGGTCGTTAGACATTGATTCAACCCTTGAGAGAAGTCGCAGTAAAATCCGCCGACGTAACTAGTACATATTGCACACTGGCGACCTCTATTGTAGAAGAAGAGAACACTCCACAACAAAGTGCATACAATTTACGCCCTAGAAAGCAGCACCTAATCAGTCCGACCTCCACCTCCGCGGGTAAAGGTCGTCCTCCTGATGACGTTGGATAAGTATCCAATGAAACGTCGAGATTCGCTTCTCGGTAATACATACGGTGCGTATAAAATATCCGAAATTACAGTTAAATAATTTGTCATAAGTTGAAAAACTTGAGATGGAGATAGAGACTTCTACCCCTTAGCCTGTTATAGGGCAATGAACTCACAAAATTGTTTATACATGTATTAACTCCGTTAAAGTCCTCTCGAAATCATAGATATTAATGTTCATTTAAAAAAAATGATTCAGAGAATAAATACTACCTAAAATGGGGTGGAAGATATTCACGGAAGATCACTGTTCAGAAAGTGAGGTCAAAATATTCAAGGAATGCGTGCAACCAATTATGACGTACGCTGTAGAGACGCGGGCTGACACTGTCCGCACCAAAGGACTCCTCATAACAACTGAAATGAAGGTGCTCAGGTCCATTACTGGAAAAACTCTACATGACCGTGTCCGAAATGAAGACATAAGGAAAACTTGCAAAATAGAGGACATAGCACGAAGGAGTAGATCCAGAAGGAGATTCTGGCGGGAACACGTAACCGGAATGGACAGTGACAGACTCGTGCATACATCAGCGAATGTAATCCCCTCTGGACGACGCCTACTGGGAAGACCACTGAAAAAATGGAGAGATAGCTGGACCTCGTCATTCCAGGAGGCGTAGTTTTCTGTTGCACAGATCAACAGATCTACTAAAAGAAGAAGAAGAAGAAGTGGCTTTTTATAAATGATCAGATTTCTTGTCCGGAAAAGTTGTTTTTAAATAAATTTACTAATTCTCCTGTTATAGTATTTCAATAAAGTAAAACCATTTTAAATACGACTACACGTGTATGGGAAATTTAATTTCCTAAGCGATAAACATTACTTCGGATTAGTCTGTATCGCTCAAACTTTGTCTTAACCGCATATCGATAGATGGTGCTTATTAGAACGTTTATATCATAGACGTCATTTAACTTGTACCAACGTGGAACAGTTATGTGATTCAATGGTGGAATATAATCGGCTTGTTTATTAATTAGAAAATACTTCGCACTGAATTATTAAGTCATTAATTTTAATTGTCTCACAAGCAGAATAAGTGAATATATTATAATATTGGTGCAAATATATCCCCATGAATTTCTCGAATAACGGAACGCGAGGCAGATGAAGAGGCCGTTTATTCGGACGTGATTATCGCGAACATTGCTGACAGAGGGCAAAAAAATACATTCCAATATAAGAACGCCTTCCGCATAATTATTGCAGCGCTTCCGATATATTCGACGAGTTCCTAGATTCACAGTTCTTATAGTTCTTATAGTTAGTTCGTAGGAATGAGAGGAAGGAAAGGGAATAGAATATTTTGAGCATATTCAAAATTTTCATGTACACAGTACTGGATTTTATCCCCAGGGGGACATCATTAATCAAAATATATTACAGATGTCTCATAGAGTCGAATGTATTTTTTATATGGAAGAGTAGGTATGGAAGTCGTTTTGGGGACGTTCATAGGGCTGACGACTCATCGTTTGACCGGCTTATGTGATCACTTTACACAATGTAACTTCTCTCATCTATTCTTTTTTGGATATTGTAGGTATATAGGTATACACACATGCACACCTTGTTTTGTAACTAATTAATTGAGGGCACAATAATACCAATATACGATTTTGGTCATGACTGGCGTATCTACACTCGCATTATGTGTTTGTGAAAAATTTTCTGAGAATTGATTTTTGAAACATAAGTGACAAAGAAATCATTATTTTTAAATACATTTTGTGATCACATCAATACTCAATGCATTTTTAATCTGCGTTGCACCGTAATACATTGGAAAATCTTTCAATCTTATATTATCTAAAATAAAAATATATTCACCAGAATAATCTTAATATAACCCATAAAGACAACCACGCACGTTTTCCATATAAATAGCTTCGATTCTGTTACATTTCCAAAATGTATCTAAATTAATAATCTAAAATAATTTAAAAATTCGTACATTATAAATATAATGTACAACATTTATCATCATACTAAAAATATAGAATTAATTTCTCAATAAATCTTCATGCACGGTACATGTTGGATACCATACATTTTTTGGTGTTTTATTTTTTATATACTTTTTTCTTTTCCTTGCTTTTTCCGGCTAGAACAGGTAGAATATTAGATGACATATATTATTTCTCCACCTTAAATAATATCTAAATGTATTTTAAAATAATTTGTACTTCTCGGCTCTTTAACATTTTCTCGTTCGTTTTGATTATTTTTTGATACTTGCAATAGCAACGTGCTCACTGCTTACAGCATTTTTGAAGGAATTATAATATAGATACTCTAATGTCATCCTATCAGGTTCAAAAGCAACCTGTTGAAGGTAAAGGTACTGATTCACATGCTTATTTTTGAGCACGCTTATTAGCATGCTCCAAACTAGCATGTTCAAAACTAGCATGCTCTTACAACTGTACACGCTTGCTCGTTATTAGCTTGCTTATTTTTTAGCATGCTTATGAATGAGCATGTTCAGAGCTAACAAATCCCATGCTTATTACTGGCATGCTCTTGTCATAGAATAGAGACGCTCTTGTTCAAAATGGAAACTGCAAACTGAAATAGAAAATTCAAGTGAACCAATAAATCAAAACAGTTCCCGAGTTTCTGATTTTTAATTTTAGTTTTAAAAATTTTCTTCTTTGATTTGAATCATTCATTTCTTTTAATAAAGTTTCATAAACGTTATTTCTTACTATATTATTTTTACATAGTGACGACCGAGTATTCCACAGACATTTGTGATTCCTATAATAGTCACGAAAAGTAATATTTTCCCATCTCCATTTGAGAAGATCGCATTGATAATCGATACTAGCCGCGAATGACATTAGCATGCTCAAAAGCAAGCCTTTTCACACATGCTCAAAAGATACCCCTTCCACGCGTAAATCAAATGAGCACGCTCATAAATCAACCGGCGGTTGCGCATGCTCACATGCCACTAATGAGCATGTGTAGCAGTACCAGAAGTCAGTCGTTTAAAAAAAATTGAAATGATAAAAAAAATCAGAAGAAAAAATATTCTTCCAACAATTGAAATGATACGTTGACAAAGGCGCCCGCCAGTGGCAGCTCGCGGCCGGGTGACCGACGCGCCGCGGCGTCCCACGCGCCGCGGGGTCAGGAGCCCGCGGGTCAGGAGGAAGGCTAACGCAACGGCCCGGTGCCGGTTGGCCAACAAAGGAGCGACGTCTGCTGCATTGTTGGGAGGCTTTGCATCATCGGCAGACTTTCGTCAAAAGAGCGTTAATTTGTCCCAGATTTGCGGAGGCACCGACAAAATTATAAGTCGGTATCACTTTCAGGAAGGTGTGGTAATTAGGTAACACGGGTTTTTTATTCAAACTATTAGCGCATCTATTATTCACTCACATTTTTTTAAACTATATACATATCTTTACATTTGCGAGTTTACTCGAATATAAATATATAATCTACTTCGGTTGTATTTTAATCTCGAAAATTATTGTATAAACGGATTATTAATTTTTATAAATAAAACGTAAAAGTATTTGAGAGGCAAATAAAATCATTGGAAATTAATTACAAATTCACAAATTTACTGGACGCAAATTTAATTTAAACGCTATAAACTCTTAATTCACACTATTATTGAATCTATAAAAATCTGAATGTGAAAAAATCATGTTCAGGAATGTTTGACGTGAATTCCCCCAGAAAATTATTCGTTCGTGACACCCAATTACTGTAGCGAAACACATCACAAAAATACTCAAGCTTGAGAAAATAACATAGATGTATTGTGACCTAAGCGGTGAATCGAGCCCAGTGTGAGAAGATAGTGCCATGCACATTGGAAAACAAGAACTGCATTTTATTACATTCACATAATCATAGTACTTCTGGGCAATTTTTCCGTAGGTCAGTTTAGTAAGATTTAAACTATCACTTTGCAAAGAACCTCATGATGTAACTTCTGGAATTTTTTAAAGCTTAAAAAATTAAATTCCAATTTAGCCTCAAATTCTTAAACAACTTGGGTCAAATTGCACCTTGAGAAAAAGTATACTACGCGGACACAATAAAATCGTTTTTGAAGGTGACGACGAGTGTAATAATATGCAGTCATAAAAACAATAACACGGCATACACACGATTACCAGGATGCAGAATTATATAATATATTATTTCATCAAACCTGCTATGTGGCCAGGAATGCTGATTGTGGTGAAAATCGATCCGTGGAAAAGTAATACGAATAGGTCTTTAAATTTAATTAAATCTTATACAGTGAAAGCTTCAGACATGATGTGATCATGGTCCAGTAACGGAATCCAACACGTCAGTCAGTAAGGTCGATACACACGGCACGATACCCCAGAAAACTTTCGACGTCTCACGACTTTTCAAAGACATATGATGCGACGAATCAAAAAACGTAGCCCTCGTAGCCCAGTAGTCATGACACTGGCTTCTCACACCGAGGGTTCCGGTTTCGATTCCCGGTGAGGTGACAATTAATCCGTTTGTTTTACTTAAGCCTGGGTGTTTTTTTTGTGTTTCGCTTCTGTAATTGGGCCTCTTGGCCTGTTGAAGCATAAAAAAATGAAATTAAAATGATATTTAAAAAAACGCGTGCATTTTCAAAAAAAGTGCCTTTCCCACTTTCCCCCCTTTCATGTTCTGTCTATATTCGGTTCCGTATTCAAAAATTTTGAAATTATACAACTTTGACAGCCACATTGAATGTCCTATGAATGAATGAATGTGTTTTTTTGTTTTGAAAACGAATATCTGACAATCACTACTTCGTTTTAGCGAAAACATCAAGAATAATTATACACATCTAAAATCGTCATCCAATAAACGGTTCTTACTTTCAATTCCATAACCAATTATTCGTCAGATTTTGAATTGAGCATCTTTACGGTTGGTATTCGATTCAAGATGGTTGACAATACATTATTTATATAACTGGAACACTTATTCCAAGTGAATAAATTTTTGACAGTTTAATGGATACGCGCGCATTTCGTGGTCTTGCATTTCCGCTACAATGCGCACGCTTCACGTGCACAACTTCCGTTACAATAACAAATTTACCCTGAGTGCGTCAAAAGAAGATAACTTCAAAAATAAAATTAAAAATCTTTATAGTAATGTTGAAGAAAAATGATATACAAATAAAATGTTTTGTTTTATATACCGCTAGATATGAAAACAACCAACTAATGGCTAACAGACTGTCAAAGGAAATAAAAGATGCAGCTCATGGGATAATATTTAAGAATCACATTATAAAATGGATAAAGGCATCGAAGAGATAAAAAAGGAATAAAAAATAAAATGACATAAGTTTTAAACAGTGTTGTGTTATAGCATGCCCACGAGGGGCTACTGTTATAATTAATAAATTCTGTTACCATTAATAAATAAACACAAACACAAATGTATAGCTGATATTCAAAATGTAAAACGTTATTTTTGACGGGTTATAGCTAGCGATATTATAGATTATACTAAACGAGCAAGTCTTGTAACTTTGAACTGGGTTTATTGAAAACGCTTTAAAGATTTCGAAGAAAATCACAGATTATGGATTTTATTGTTCGACAACAGAAATCATCATATCTGGGTGTCATCTCAAATAAATTAAATTTTCAGCCCATACAGACTAAATTAAATGTGATAATTGCGACATAAATGTTTTTATTACGGATGTAATTAAGGATACAGAAAAATTAATATATGTACAAATTAAATGAATCAGTAATTTTTGTAGTTAAAAAAAATTCTGCCAAGTTGATAGAGGCTCACCAATGTTTAATAAAGCAAAATAAATCAATACAAGCAATAATAGTCTTTAACGTGTTCTTGTATTTAAATTTGTCAGACATGTTGGAACTGATATATTTTTAAATTCATTTATAAACGCCCTAAGGGCTTATACAAAAATTGACTGAAGTAAAACATATCAATTTTAGAATATAAACCAAAAAAGTAAATAAGTTTTAAAGACGTTTAAAAAATGCATGTTATAAAATGACACAAACGGGTCGAAAATCTGTAGCGTATTCGCAATGAAATAAGTATAAAATTTACATTAAATTATGAATTCAATGAATGTGTTTAGACATTGTTACTTAATGAATTTCCAAGAAATACAAACAAAGGAAAGTGCGCAGATTACTGGGAATTGGGGCCCTGGAAGACGGAGATTCTCGGCTGATGAACCTGAGACAATGGTTTAGATAAAGTTTATCCAGTTAGTAAAGTTTATCAAAATATATGTAACAAAATGATGACATTTCAGAGAAGCTTAAAGAATTATTGGTGCACTCATATAAGTTTCACTAAGAAAATTATTCAGTATTGTCATTTTAGCGTACTTGTGGCATTTACGATTCTTAACAAGTAAATATAATTAAGAAGACATACACAGAAAAAAAAAATACAATACAACTATTGAATTCTGCGTTCTAATCTAGGCTTTTTCGCACGGTTGACGCCCGTTTGAATTCCAGAATACAATTTATTAGTCAGACCTTGAAGTCGACTCCATTCATCTGGGACCTTATACACTTTCATACACTAACTGTGAACTAGCGACAATCAAACGGCTCCCGAATAACGCAGTACCATTTCATCTACATTTTGTTCCTCATCTATCTGGCTAAACTAGGGCCACAGGTGGAGAAATCTAAGTAGCAAAATATACCCCTCTTGTAATGGAATAACCCACATTCTTACTCAGCAAGGCTTTCATAAAACATAAGAGATGTATTCACAGTCACGCATGCCTACATGATGACCACCAATATAAGTATTGTGAAATTGATGACATAAAAAATAATTCTTCTTCTTCTTCTCCTTCCTACTCTCCTTCCTTGTCCCGTTTACTTGGGGTCGGCTTTCAGTGTCCGCTTTCTCCACGGTCCTGCGCCGATGCTCCTTCAGGTCTCTTTCGGCCGTCGTCAACCAAGTGGCGGGCGATCGTTCACGTTTGCGTTTTGTCGTTGGTAGGCTAAGGGCAAGCTTCACCATGTGGTCTTCTGGGCGTCTCTGGACGTCACCATACCATCGTAGTAATTTTTTTTTGGTTTTGTATTTTATTGGATTTTAAAGCTACCTCTTACGTGCTCATTTCGAAATTTATCTAGCAGTGTGACACAGGCTGACCAGCGTAACATGCGCATTTGTGTTGTATGCAGTTTATTAAGGTGTTGTTTGTTGGTCGCCTAGCATTCTGATCCATATAAAACAGCAGGTCTAATGGCTGTTTTATACATTTGTCCTTTGACCTTAAGAGGCATTCTGTTGTCACACATTAGGCCTGTGAGTTCTAGTCTAGTCTCTACATCATCCAGCCTAGCGTAGTTCTGTGTGTAACATCAATGTCAATTTTTCCATCATTACTAATAATTCAACCTAGGTATTTAAATTGTGTCACTATGCGTAGTGTCGTGGGACCAATGGAGATCTTGATGTTATTGGCGTTAGTGGTACCATAAAAGATGCAGGGCATACGCCATGTCTTTTTTCAACTGATCTTAAGACCATGTGTTTCCATTGCTTCTAACCATGAGTTAAAGTTTAGTTGCAGGTCTGCTAAAACGTCAGAGATCAGAACAACATCTTCCGCATACAGAACATTCCATGTCAGTGCTCTTTGATAGCGTTTTGTCATACGGTCTGTGGTGGTGTTGAACAATATTAGGCTAAGTGTGGAGGCTTGATGTACCCCGTCTTCGATTTTAAACCTATCTCCTCTGCCTGCAGGGCTTACGACTTGGGTAGTGGCAGATTTTTACATATCCTGGATGTGATTTACATAGTATTCAGGCACTTATGATGTCTAAGTGATTCCCAAATCAGACCACATTGAATAATTATTTAATAATAAATCATAATAATAATAACAAAAAAATAGTTCATATTGAAGAATAAATCAAATGATCGATGTCTTTAGGACCCACTCGTTACCTGTATCCTTGGAGTCTACGTAGGTCTTCTAAGGCCCTAAACAGACTATGGCCATTAACCATATGATGACGTAGTACAACATAAAAGTTGTACTTCTTCGTATATATTTTTATTTTCATGAGTCATTTCAGTCTATTCAAATAAACAACAATTGATCAGGTAGGTATAGATAATGTATGGATGTTCTTACGATGGAATTGGTGAGCATTGCATAGTGTAGAGTGAACACTTAAGTCAGCTCATACAGGTTGTAAGCCCTGGGCTATCGTATAAAAAGACTTCTATAATTAATCTTAATTTAAATATTTTTAATGAAATAATACTATGTTTTGAAGCGATTGCGTTGGATAATGATTGTTATAATATGCCAATTTAAAGTTAAAAGAATTCATAAAGCATTATAATTTCATGTATGTATTTATATATGAAGTAATTATTATTCTACCCGCATATTTCTTCGAAATAATTCATTGATGCTTGTTCGTTTATTTTTACTATATTTTATTTGAAGATGTACATGGTGTATGACAGCCGGAACATAATATTTTATAAGTACTTGTTTATTAAATTTTCAACCATTAAATATATAGTTGTATATATACAATAAAAAGGTTCATTTGTGTTATATATGTGTTATATGTGTTACACCTGCAATAACAATTTCATCCTCATCCTTAGATTGAAAAGATATTTGTTTAGAAATTACTTTTTACTAAATTTATACGAGATTATTTCAGCGAGGTTGGCATTATAAGTTAGAACATATGTGTTTAAAAACGTATTATTACGTTTTGTCGGAAAAGTGTTTTATTTATAAATATTCAACATTGGATTGTAGGGCATTGTTGAAAAAAAAATATTTAAAATTACTTGGAATAAATAGGATACATTCTTTTTAATAAATGGGTTAAATAAAAATTGTAAATTTCAGATTCTTGGTCTTTTATTTGTATAAATACACTTTACAAATTGTACATTCACTCATATTATTCACAGCATTCAAAAGTCAAAAATATTAAGTCATTTACATACAAAACCTAACAATGGGTATGCACTGATGGTTGATGATATTTTTACAAGTAATGTACAAATGATTACTGAAGATTTATGATTTTAGTTACCATTAATAACTGGTCACAGAGAAAGGTGATTGCGTTGCTGAGAATTTAAAAAAATAAACAGAATTACTTCTGCCATAAGAAATGAAAAAAATTATGAAATTGCGGTGGTATCGATGATATCTACAGAGAAGATAATTAAATATATACATAAATAGTATAAATAATATTGATAAGTTCACGATGAAATAAGTTTAAATGAATCTTCAATGATAAAGAAACAAGAAATGGTTGAACACTGTAGTGGCATCAATGATGTTACAAAAATATACAAACATACAATATTATGAACTATCTGTATAAATACATTCATTCAAATGAAAGCAATCATACTGTTAGAGTTATAATATTTTTATAAATAAATCCCGCAAGCCGTTGGTATAGCCTAAAAAAATTCCAATTCACCATTTCTGACTTTGAAAAATCATTAGTTTGGATTTAAAATATTCCGCGAATCTTTGTATTCTTTAAGATGACCAAAACAACTTCAAACAGAAGCACTCACAGAAATATAATCACAAGTGAATGGTGAATTGATTCGGTGTTTCGATTTATTTGATATACACACTATATTACATGATCTAATGCTCTAAATAAATATTTCCCATATTCATGTCGTATTCGGTTCCTGTCGCCGTATGCCTTGAGTGATTTAGATGTGATGTTTGTTGATGAACTGTTAATATCTGTATCCACCGTTTCCTCCTGTGGGGGGCACGTACTGCTTGGGAGGACTGGCTGGGTAGCCATTTCCGCCTGACGGATATCCGTTACCTCCGGATCCTCCGGATCCTCCTATAAAGTGAAAACAGATATGTAAAAAGAGGCGGTGATTTCATAACGGCACATTTAAATAAAAAGCGGTAACACAGTTACATACACAGGTGACACATTGAGGATGAAATGGGGGTGATGCATCAATATATTTATTTAATTTATCCAAATCTAACACAAGATAACAATATAAATTATTGAACTTCTCTCCAATTGCAGGATTTATCTCTTTTGATTTATTTTTGGCATCAGCCTAAATTCGAATTTCTGTGTATAAAAATTCTGTAGGATAATATCAGAGATTCCTGATCAAAATATTATATTAAAATGAATTTTTTAATAAGTTTGATAAGTTCCATCAAAACATTAAATTCCAGACAACAGAGTTACAATGTTTATGTAGTTATTCACTTAAATAGATTGTTTTCGATGTAAAAAATGTGACTTTAGAAAAAAATGTAATTCGCCTCCTAATGCGTATGTTACAAAGACAATTAACTTTGATTCTAATGTAAATAATATTTCAGTTTTCTTCAAAATGTCTACCGTAGTACCCAGAAGAACATTGTATAAGTATAAGCTAGATTTAAATTTATTAGTGAGACTTACCTCCGGCTGCTTCTTCTGCAGCGTTTTGCGCCAGAGCCTTCAGGATGGCCTCCGGGATCGGGGGAGGGGTGGGGAGGTGGTCTCCCTTTGGCTGGAAGCCGTTCTCGTCAGCGGTGTACGTCACGGTGATCAGCTTGCCGTCGGGGCCGGGGTAGGAGAACGATCCTAGAAGCGAACACAATTATCGCACCTATTATGTTATTCCCCGAGTCCTTACATTTGTTTCACCTCTCATTAAGCGTAGGTATTATTGTTTGAGGGCAAGTTGAAAAGTATTTTTTCAGATTAAGATTGACTTCCACTGAGAGTTAATTGATAAAATAATACATTTGTTAGTACGAATCGCATCTTACAGAAATAACATAGCGCCAGTAAGTTGTTTAAATATGTGCAATGATTAAGATGAGTAATAATCATATTAAATAATGTAATTGATTCATCAACATTCTATTATTTTGAGGGATGCGGTAGTCGTTGTCGCCTCCAATTAGGCGATTCCTTCTCTTTCTTAACCAGTTTTTTGAACTGTAATCCAATACATAATAGATTTGTGGAACATACGTTATTGCCTGTTGGAAGAGCTACTGTTATGCTGAACAATATCACTCTGGACATTGATCTGTTCCATGTCTCTGAAAGGGTTTTCCGCAGCAGGATTCTCCTACACCTTTGATATGAATGAATTTATATATGTTTGATATTTTGTTGTTTGTATATTAGGTCCTTACATATGAAATTGACGTTTTACCGTACTGGCAAATTTGATCTCAAATATCTTCTCTTTGGTTAGGAATTCCAAATCCAAATTTTTACAGCTATTTACTCATGTATTTGTGTTTTGAAAATTATAATTCATTTGTTTTTTCCTCAATTGTTTTTTTCTTTGCGAGACTCAGTTTACAAAATGAAAAACTTGAAATATCGCGTTATTTACGAGTACGAGTTCCACCGTGGCACCAGTGCTGCAGAAACGGCTCGAAGGATTAATGATGTGTATGGCGACGGTGCCGCAAAAGAAAACACAGTGCGTTTTTGGTTCCAACGTTTTCGTTCTGGAAATTTCGACCTGCAGAACAAGCCCCGTGGACGGCCGGAGACCAAAGTTGATAATGAAGAATTGAAGGCTATTGTGGAAGCGGAATCCATCGCAAACCACATCCGAGTTAGCTACAGGCTGCGGTGTTAGTGATATAACTGTTTTAATCCACTTGAAGCAAATTGGTAAGGTGAAAAAGCTTGAAAGGTGGGTACCTCACGAATTGAGTGAAGCAAATCAACAAACGCGAGTTACTTGTGAGCGTTTGGTGGACTAGTGCTGGTGTCGTTCACTACAGCTTTCTTAAATCTGGCCAGACGATTACGGCAGATGTCTATTGTCAGCAACTGCAAACCATGAGGGAAAAGCTAGCTGCTAAACAACCGAGGCTGGTTAATCGCTCTAGGCCACTGCTGCTTCATGACAACGCTAGACCACACACTGCACAACAGACGGCTACCAAATTAGAGGAGCTTCAATTGGAATGTCTAAGACATCCACCGTACTCTCCGGACCTTGCCCCAACAGATTACCATTTTTTTCGAAATTTGGATAACTTCTTGCAAAGGAAAAAATTCAACTCCGATGGGGTAGTCCAAACCGCCTTCAAAGATTTTATTGATTCCCTTCCGAATGGTTTTTTTAGTAAAGGGATCGATGAACTACCTATGAGATGGCAAAAGTGCATAGATAGCAATGGTACATACTTTGATTAAATAAATATATTATAATAAAAAAAAATCGACTTTATGTTCCTCCCATACTAAACGTCAATTTCATATGTAAGGACCTAATATTTTCTCACTTGTTTGAATTGAAATGTAAAATAAAAGAAGCAAATACTACAGAGAACCTCTACTATACGTATTAGCTATATAATGAATAAGCTAAACAATTATAAATAAGTACTACATAATATTAATAAATACACCTCTACTTTAATAGCATAAGAAAGAATCAACTTAATAATTTTAAGGAAATTATTATGTAATAGCGGTACAATTTATCGACTAAACAAGTTGAAGCTAATTCTCCGAACACCTCAAATTAATATTTCGATTGTTTTTTGGAGTTCGGTGATTTGCATTTATTAAATTTAATAATGGTTAATTTTGAAAATAAATTTGTTGATTTAATAATTACGACGTAAATTAAATATTTATATTACTCAATGTTGGTAAACTCATTTTGGGTGTCCCTCATTAATGCAGTAAGATTAATCCTACCTATAAAATTTAATTTTGAAAATGATTCTTACATCAACGTGAAAGGTGCTAGGCTAACAATATAAATTAAAGGTTGCCGAAATAATTTAAAATAAATATTTATGCAAGAAAACCTATACGATTTCTCTTCGCCTTCACATTCTCCTGGCACAAAAAATAAAAGTAAATGGAGTCGTCACCACACTTGTACTTTGTACACAATGAAACATGCGAAAATATTAAATTTCCTTCCTTCAAATGCAAGCAAACCGGTTATCTCTTCGCTGAATTTCGGTAGCCCACTAGAAAGGTCAACCGCGCTAACCCTTGCCCTCAATTCAATCCCAGAAAACACTGGCAAAAACATTACGAAAAATTCTAATAGCACTATTATTTTTATACTTTAAAATAAAAATATCACAGATTGAGATATCAGCATTTGGGTAATCTAAGTATTATTTTTATCTTTTTTTACATTTTATTAAAAACGTTGAATAAAAATTGATGCTTGCAAGAAACTAACAAGATATCATTGATATTTCTTACAAATATTTTTTACTTTTGAAAAATCGAAAAAAAATTTAAGAGCATGGCATCTTTGCTAATGAAATTAAATAGAAATTTATAAGTATCACTCAGCAAAAAGCAAAAAGATGAATATTACTGAAAATAGTCGCGTTGACTGAGAAATTCCAGAACTTCCGGAATAAGCCACGTAAATATTACGACGCCAGAACCCAGAACGCACCGCTAACGTTCCGCTTTACAATTACGAAAATAATTTTAAAATGTTTTTAAAATTTTTTTTAAAGAGTTTGTAAACAAAACATGTTTAATGGCTGGCTATCGTATCTTTTGTCAATATTTAAAAAAAACTATGGACATATTGTTATTGATTATCTAGTTTTGCGGCAAATATTTTATGAAATAAAACTATTTTATTTATTGTATGGAATTAAACTAGCATTAATATTCTCGCGCATAAATATTTGACCATTTCGAAGATTTCTTTTGAGGTGTCGCCTTGACTTACTAACCAGTGGTGTAAATAAAATAAAATAAAAATTCTATTGGTAAAAGCACAGACAGCCATTTGCGATTTGTATTTCATTTAAAAATTTTGCGTTTCTCTTACGTGACATTTTTCTACCGCCCTGAAAGGCTACTAATTTTTAACTAATTTTTGTACTAGCGAAAGATAGATATGACAATTTTTGATATTGATCCAATTTTCTTAACGTGTGAAATGGAGTCAACTAGTATTTATTTTGTGCTCAGTTTGCAACTTGACAACTAACTAACAGCCATATTTAAAAACACTAAGATCATAGCACAAATATATTTTATTCATACCAGGCCGATTGCCTAATGGCGTATTGGTAACTGTGCGCCTTCTAATCTATTGTATACAAATATCAGTCAGCGAAGATGCAATGCTGGATGCTGTGAAAGAGCATCAATACAATTTACATAATTTTGTAGCGTTCAACGCTTTCACCTATTGTCGAGGATACATTTCCTTTGCGCAGAGCCAACAAAGCAGCCCATTGCGCAAGTAATGCCAGTTGTAAATTTCTATAAAGTCTTGTGATTAAAAAATGTAATCACTCGACGTGGCCTTAATATGAAAATATTTTACAGCTTCACATGGTGGGCACAAAAGTGACAATATCCAATACACAAAATTTAGATAAACGTTTTTATAAGTTATTTTATATCCAGAGCGGACATTTTAAAATAAATATATATTTTCTGTTATGAATTATGATAAAATGCTTCTTAAACATTTTCAATTGTGAAACTGACATTAATGGTCAGATAATCATATTCAAACGAGTTGCTCTGTATTCTCGTTATATGCAAATTGGCGCTTTTGTACCTAATCCTCTCACATCTGTTATTCCTTTATTGATACTTTTAATGTATCTATAATATTTTCCCTAAAGGCTACCGCAAGTCAACCGATCATTAATTACTAACATTATCAAACCAAATTTTCGAAAACAAATACCGAATCAGAAACGTTTTTAATCGCGACTTCATCAATAAAACGTAAATTTAATATAATTTATTTTTTAATAATCATTATCGACATCTGGTTGCCTTACAAATGGTATAAAATAACTAGTACTTAATACTTAAAATAAATCCCAAACAAATAATATAATAAGCCTTCGACGACATAATTTCAAATTCTTTCCAAAACATAATTTTGTTAATCTGAGTATCATTATAGTATGCCCTTCAATAATCTGAATTGATCTGTATAGTATTAAAAATATATATTCTACTTACCGACGGCGGATTGAATTTCATTATCCTTGCTTCCTTTGTTTTTAAGTTCACCCTGTTCCTCTACTTTGATGCCGTTTTCAGCCTCAAAGCTAAAAAAATAAAAATAAATTTACAGGTATGCATCAAATAGGTTTAAAAAACCACTTTAAAATGTAAAAAATACATTTAAATTATTATAAGAATATTAGACTTAAATACCAATTGAAAATATATTTACACTTAAATTTTGATTGCACTTCGTTGTTTAGAGCAAGATCAACGACATCTTGTGATTTTGATTGTAAGCGTTTACCGAAAGCATGCATCACCTAGCGATTGTTTTTCGAAGCATAGGTTGAAAAAATTCTGTTATTTTTTTGTGACTATAGGACCAAAATTATTTTCATTCTTTACTTACAGATATGTATTCATTTTCATCTATATGATGTTTTAGTAATAATTTCGCTAGAGTGGGCGTTTTTTTGACATTTTAATTTAATGACTTTTTTGGTTTATAGTTTTAATATTTGGGTGTATTATTATAAACCCACTAACAATGACATAAGAGAATTATTTAAGATAAGTCTAGACATTTTGTTAGCAGAAACAATGAAGAAACTGAAGAGTTGGAAACTATAATGTAAGTTTTAGGACCCAGCTCAAGTAAAAGGTTAACATTGTTCACTATTCTTGATGCTCCGGTAATTATGAGTAATAAGTAGGTACCTACAGAGACTACCTCTGTAAAGTGTATAATTAAGAGACGGCGAGGATCAGTTATCTTTTGAGAAAGCTTATTCTGATGACAAAGCAAAGATTTAAAAAGCGGATAGTCGCAGTAATCCTAGTCGTTCTAAGTATGTGTCACATGTAGATACGTGGTCATACTCGTACAAATGTTTTTTGGGTAAAAGCTTGTATTTATTACTCGACGTTCCCAAGAAGTTAGAAAATTTGGGCAAAACCACTCGTTTTCTATAAAATTCGGTACGTACCTACTAAAAAGCAAAAAGGTAATCTGATTCGAGTCGCAAATTGCAAAGTTTATAGGAGAGCACTTTTTTATTCTCTTTTTTTTATTTCTACTTCACGTATATGTTAAGAATTTAAGAAAATTCTCATAGATTTGGTAAATGTAATATGTGAAATGTAATGTTGGTATTATGTAATATTTTAGTGTTTTTTTTATATTGACTTCATTTCGCGGCAAAAGGTTATACCTAATAACACATGTTTTTCTTCTTTTCATTCCCTTGTATAATGTATCTCAATATATATTTTTTCTTTACAAAAAAAACTCATTTTGAACGTTTTCATTAATAACCCAATTTTGAAAAAAGTGTACTCCTATTTCTATTCTTTGTGGGCATATAATTGAATTATTTACTTCTGCAAACAGGAAATAATCAAGTGAAGATCTAAAGAACTTCATGAAATGTGCAAAATCGTGTAAAGTCTTTTTCGTGTTTAACCAAAGAGTCGTGTCCATCAAATTACCTCTACAGCCATTGGTGTACGAAATGAAGATAGAAAAAAATTTAAATTTCCAATCATTAGTCAATTTTAGGTGATAGCCGTTCTTATTTGTATATGTTGAGAGATAGATATACATATCTAGTATATAGTAAATAGACGAAACGTCACTGGGGAAAGGTTGCATAGTTTAAATTATCACACGTTTTGTATTTTCATTCACATAGTTGGAAAACGAGTCATTCCGGTCACGACGAGAGGCGGATATTGCCCGAGATGTGAATGCCCTTCACAAAATCATCAAATGACATTCGTATTTTTTTTTAATTTTAATATCGATAGCGTATTAATTGCACATATAACGTTCTATGGATATCTTCCATGGAACAAAAAATCCCGCTAATTTATTGTACATTGAAATACAATACACAGTTGTTAATAAAGTCATATTAATCATCACAATAATTAAAAACATCGAAGGGCGTCATCGATGTATTTATTATATTATATAAGTTGCAAAGAATTTTCTTGCGAATACCTATATCATCTTATATTTTTGCGATAACAATAATTAATGCCATAATTAGCAGCTAATTTGCACGCAGTTAAGTCATCTTACAAGCAACCTTTTCAGATGTGCGATCACATTTAAGACTTTTTTTATTACAACATCTTTATTAATTAATATACTTATGTAAGCGTATAAATGTCTTTTAAGTTTTTTTAATTAACTAAAAAAACTAAATTAAAAATTGTTCTCTGGGTTATAAATAATTATTTTAAAAAAAGTTTAGTCATCATCGAAAAATCATATATCATGTTTTAAATTTATAAGTCATAGTTAGATGAAGTTAGTGAAGAAAAAATATTTATGTCTGGGATTCAACTATTACAATAATAAAATATTTTTTTATTCGAAATATTATTTCATTTTTTTTTCAAATAAATATAGGATAACGAGATTATTATATTGAATTGAATATTTGAAACGAACATGGTACGCAGAGATGATAGATAGTTCTCATACTCTTCTGTTATGGGACACCACTCTTGCCTCGTCCACTCTCATACAACTTCTCATGAACATTTTTCGGTTTTCGATGCTTTGGGAACCGTTGAAAGTGAAAAAAATCGGTCAGTTAGTATTAGTACACGTAGGTACAATTAACATTATATTGTTATTAAGAAAAAATGTTGTTAATAAATGTAAATAATTTAATTAATAAAAAATAAAAAATTATATAAAATAACTTTGTAAACACCACTTTTTTATTGAAAAAAATTCAACATGTATCGAAGCCAATGGCTTCTTCGTCAGTTCCTGGCGAAGAAACATTGGCTTTGAAACATGTTGAATTTTTTTTCAATAAAAAAATGGTGTTTACAAAGTTATTTAATATAAATTATAATTATGTCACCACAAAATAATTTTGCTATATTTGAAAAAGGAGAAAAAAAAATTAGATTAAATCAAGAATATCCAAAAAATACCTGTATTTCCATCCCTCTCCAAAACATAATTGCGTATTTTAATTTTAGTGTCTCTTAGATAAATATTAAAATTCATTTTAAATTAGTGATGCAATTAAATTGTGTAAATTAATTACAAATCGATTAAACTACCTACAAAATGATGAAAAATTATTTTTGATGAAAATCGATAATTACAACCGCTACATTGTAATTATCAATTTTCGCAATGCGCAAAATGCACCCAGTTATGAAAAAGAAATTAACGTTAATTACTAAAAATTAAAAAATTTTAAGAAAACTCTGATTTTCCAAGTGCTGTAAATAAAGTGATTACGTTGACTGTATGAACTAATCAAATTAAAAGCAGAATAAGAAAATTTTGAGGACAGATTTTAAAAAATATAATGTGAATTTGAAGTCACCTGTATTTGTACGATCCATCACCGTTGTTCTCATTAGTCTGGGACAAGATAGCGATCGGCTTCTTTCCTCCCCCGGGAGCGTTGAGCCCCGAGCCTCCGGAGTACTCGGATCCTGGGGGTGGTAGGTAGGTGTTCTCCAGGCGGCCGGCCAGACTCGTGGCCAATAAGCAGGTGAACACGATCTGAAAGACGAATCCATCGTTTGGTCAACATTTCCATCGAGACATCTCAGAGAGCTAATGTATTTCGCACGGTTCAATTTGTGCTAGGCCAATGTTTATATCAACCAGTAAGGTTCCCGTGCACGACTGTACTAATATCATATACAATTTTATCTGAAAAGGCTAGCTGAGCGAGCAATATAAAGATACCAAATAAAGAAAGTATAAGGGTGAACAAATAATATGATTGGTTCTATTAATACAAACCCACAGAATTTATTTTATTCATTCATCTTCCAGTCTTAGGTAAGGGGAGAAAAATATGAGTATAACGATTATATAAAATTATTTTAAGAGGTGTTGCGGAGAATATAACATTTTCACAATCTATTTTCTATGAGAGGAAAAAGATTATACCCAAAAAATTTGATTAATACGAATAATACAAACGTAATTAAAAACGACATTTACAAATTCAGGACATTAAAAAAAACTAACCAATAAAAACCAAGTTTTTATTATACTCCCTATCTCATTTACTAGTGGAAACAGGTTTGGCGCTTGACTTACGCGTTAGGCTCGAATCGGGCGGCACTACGAAAGCGAGTAATAAAAAATTTCGAAAAATCCAAAATTATACTATAAATATATTTTTTTTTAAACGCAAATTTGTTAGATCATTTTTTAACATCATCAAATCATCGCCACAAGTTTCAGCTCAATTTGATCACGGGAAAAGGGTTAAAAATTAATCCAAAGTTTTTTCGACAGACAAGCAAGCAAGCAGACGCTACGAGTTAAAAGAAAGGGAATAAAAAAATCACACTTGATATTACGATTATGATGATTTTAATAGATATTATAGTACATTTAACTTACCAATTTCATTTTGTAGGTTTTAATAAAAAAAATATATTATTACACAAAGTCACCCCTGTTAAAGTGAACTAGTTTTCAGGTTACCCCAAAGGAGACTTGCACGAGTTGGTAAGACAGTTTAAACTGTATCGACTCAATGATCATTTACCAAAGGATGCTCCAGTATTTATACTCGGTAAGATGCCCTGCACTTGTCTCTATAACGTCGATACCTGCATAAGGTACTTTCAAAGGTAGGTACCTGCACTAGCTTGCGATACACTTTAAGCGATCATACTTACTTACCTACGTAGTACGTCAGAGGCGAGTTTTGCGGCAGTTTATACAATTACTCCACAAATCGAGTTTTTCTTGGCAACCACCAGAAGGTTCGATATTTCACGGTTAACCTGTTATTATAGGTCACTTTTTGTAGATCAGCGCATCTGCGTTTTTTCTGTAATGCCTTATTTGGGCTGGTTCCAATTTTTGGCGCGAAACGATTAAATTATTATAAATATTTAAAGGTAACAGCGGTCATTGGTCAAAAAAGGTAAACATGCACTGTAGATAAAATGAAAATATATCTTATATTTTGTTTTAATTAATACTGGTATTAAATTACTGGTCCTTTGTAAGAGAGAGCATAAGATTATTTGTCAATGAGAATTTTTTGGAAGATTGGTAAGAATTGTCGGGAACTGAGTACTAGAGAATAAAAATGTAGCAAAAATCTACTTTCTCATGAGAAAAGACTTAAAATGTCTCTCGCATGGTCCCTTCAAATATATGAATAATTAGTATTTGGAACATATATACAACTGTAAAAAAAAATGATAATGTGTGGATGTTCTTACGGTGGAATTGAAGGATCATTGTGTAAAGTGATCCCTTAAGCCAGTTCATACTGGTCATAAATCCTTGGCCACCCTATAAAGATTTTCAATATGTTCTAACAATGGAATTGGTGAACTTTGCATTATGTAAAGCAATCAATTAAAATTTATACATTGGCCTAGGTTTTACAACCCTGGGCCATCGTATAAAAACTCTTCCATACACGTTTCTAATATTCATAGCTTCACCTCTGTGAGCCTTCTATAATTTATCTTAATTATAAATTATGAGTTCTTTCTTTGTTTCTAATATTCATAGCTTCACCTCTGTGAGACTTCTATAATTTATCTTAATTAGAAATTACAAGTCCTTGGCCACCCTATAAAGACTTCCATATGTTCTAACAATGGAATTGGTGAACTTTGCATTGTGTAAAGCGATCACTTAAAATTTATACGTTGGCCGTTGAAGTTTACAACCCTGGGCCATCGTATAAAAACTCTTCCATACACGTTTCTAATATTCATAGCTTCACCTCTGTGAGACTTCTATAATTTATCTTTATTAGAAATTATGAATTTATTCATTTTCATTTGACTATTTTGACGCTTTCCAGACTATGCTTTTAGGGTTTTCCAGGTACTGTCAATAAAATCACACGTCAGCAATGGTCTTTAAAATAAGCTTTCCTTTAATACCACCCCAAAGATGGTCCCAAATTAAAATGATGGTAACGCGTTAAATAAGTTGTAAACATAAATGATTCAATCTACAAATCCCAAGATTACATACCACGTATGGACAAAGGAGCTATAACTATTTTGGACCCAAATTACTTAATTGCATGCTTGACGAATTAAAACAATCCGGGCTTACCACAATTTACAACCCTAACATAAAATATAAAATAAAACAGTGGATCCGCAACAAGGGGAGAGATAAAATAGACATACTTACACAAACACACTAACACAATATAACCTCATATATATGATATATTGTCTATTATGTTACTTTAAACACTTTATTATATATTTACTATGTTTTGAACCTACACAATATTGTAAACTATGCCTGTCTCAACATAGATATTTGTAATGAGACAGGCACAGTCCAAACAATATTTTATATTAAAATTAAATAGAAATAAATAAATTTGAAAAAAATGTTATTTATAAATTCATGTCATTGAGATTGATTGACCTGAGGACGCAGATAATATATTAATTAACTACCTACAGCTTAGCAGCATTAAATTCCAAAATTCTCATCTGTATGTTTACTTTTTTTTAAATGTGCCTTGAAAACAAATCCACATTACAAAGAAAATTGACACATCACTTAGATAAAAGTATCATTTTTCCTGTGATACACATAAACTATGTTTAAATTAAAAATCACTAACATTTGTAAAACTCTTTCTACTGACAATAGTGGCATTTTAAATTAACTATTGTTTTATTCTTTATAAGATACAAGATAATACAAATATTTTTTTTGTTTGAAGTCAGTATTGACTTTTAGAAGCTTCTATCAGATGAGACAAAACTCGTAACGTACCTCCGCATGTATTTATTTTAGGTCGCCCTCACAGATAACGGCAGGGTATCTCCAGCCAAACTCAAACCACACACCAACTTTTTATTATACTACCTTTCTCATTTAGTAGTGGAAACTGCTTTGGCGCTTAATCTACACGTTGGGCTTCGGTCGGGCGACGCTACGAAAGGGAATAATAAAAAATTTCCAAAAATACAAAATTATACTATAATCAGGTTTAGCGTCTACCAGATGCGTCGCAGTCTCATGCAAGTTACTCAGTTGTACGAAAAAACATTAAAATTATCTAAAAATCCAAAATTATACTATAATTATTATTTTTTTTTAAAGAAAATTTGATAGATCTTTTTGATTGTCGCCACGAGTCTGCTTGCAAAGTTTCAGCTTAATTGGGTCACGGAAAAGGGTTAAAAATCGATACAAAGTTTTTTCATCAGACAAGCAACCAACCAGACGCTACGAGTTAAAAGAAAGGGAGTAAAAAGACAAAAGTTAATGATATGTATGAATGAGAGCAGAGAGTTATCAGAATCGAATGTATTAATCTGTGAAACAAATTTTAACTATATAAACAATAATATTAACAAATAAAGAAAAGAAGATAATAACAGTGGCGATAAAATGGAATGGATCTTCAAGGTCTTCTTATTCTTATTATAAATATAAGTCTTTTGTTGATGGTTGAGCCCATAATTATCTCCCTTGGATAATCTTCATATTCCGAAAATAATTTTTTGTTCACTACCACAGATAGGAAAGCTGATTAGATTTGTTGCAAGAATGAGTGATAAGAGAGTCAAAACAGTATAAAATATATTAATTTTAAGAATATGTAAAAACTTGCTTAAAGCATGCACAAAATGTTATGTACCATGATAAATATGTAGTCCACAGGTGGCAGTGTTTTATTCTTCCTCCATGTATGTTCGTGAGTTAAATACCCCCGTCATTGCATTAAAAAACATTTGTTTTTTAATGCAATGAGGGGGGTATTTAACATAAAAATATATTTAACATAAAAGTATAAAAAACATTTGTTTTTTAATGCAATGACGCTGTGCCCGATAAAACATAAAACATAAAATAACAAATGTTTTAATTATATATCGTAGTAATATATCGGAGTATTTCGAGATTATCGATGATCGGCTGCAACTTATCTACGACTAGACGATCGCGTATTACTTTCTACTAGGGGCGCCTAGCAGTGAATACATTTACAATGCATTTGTTATTATCTAGATTATTACGATTTTTTAATAAATTTACAGTGAAAAGAAAAGATAATTTCAACGATTTCGGTCTTGCATTCAGTATTTCGTAAAAGACAGTTAAATAACTGTATTTAGCATTTTATTTAATATAATCTTTCTTCCTAAATATAGACATTCCGCATTCATGCTACTCTAGTATATGTGTGCGTCTATGTGTCTGTGTGCCGATCGCGGGAGATGGTACTTGCATTCGTGAACATGTAGAAGACGTGCGTTTTATTATTCATTTTGTTGTATTCGGGTGAAATGACACCGGTTTTTTATTAGAATACCGGACCCTCACATCGAAAGAAGAAGCATCACATCTTATTTATTTTTTACCAACTGTATTCGGGTGAAATGACACCGGTTTTTTATTAGAATACCGGACCCTCACATCGAAAGAAGAAGCATCACATATTATTTATTTTTTACCAACTGTATTCGGGTGAAATGACACCGGTTTTTTATTAGAATACCGGACCCTCACATCGAAAGAAGAAGCATCACATCTTATTTATTTTTTACCAACTGTATTCGGGTGAAATGACACCGGTTTTTTATTAGAATACCGGACCCTCACATCGAAAGAAGAAGCATCACATATTATTTATTTTTTACCAACTGTATTCGGGTGAAATGACACCGGTTTTTTATTAGAATACCGGACCCTCACATCGAAAGAAGAAGTATCACATCTTATTTATTTTTTACCAATTACATACGAATAATAACGAAAATAAGCGTTGGCACCAAATTTAAATGATATGTACATATTATGTACATCTCTAGTATTTTTTCTTGTAACGAAAATTCCTAGGTAGGTACTAGCAAACAATGAATTACGCGAAATCAAAAAGGAATTTACATTCTTAAAACTAATCAACTAGATATCAAGATATTATACGATATAGGTTCATTTCATCGGAAGTATTTATTCATTACTAAAGTTGTTTATTTCTTATGCTGACCGTGAAAAAAAGTATCATCAATACGCGCCAGCTACTCAAAAGGTTGACCATGCCTGATGTGAATCAAAAGATGTGAATACACACACAGTTTTAAAAACCAAACAAAATTATTTAAAATGATTCGTGAGGAAACTGTATGAAGATTCGTGAAGAAACGACATTTTGAGATTATTTGAAATTACATGCAGGTACCTACCTACATTTTGAAACGATTTAAAAAATATATGCAATTGAAAGTCATAGTGTAGATCGATGAAGAATATTAATTGTAGTTATCTTGGCCTTGTAGGGTAAATGCAAAACCTGTGCATTTTAATTTTTGGATATCTAACAGAAATTTAAATATCCTGAATGCCTGCATTGTATAAGTTGTATCCTGATGAAGGGACCATTGACTCCGAAACTTATTGATAATTTAATAACTTTTTTATTATTTATTAAAAGTGTTTCCTTGTTTATATTAAAAATAATACTCTACCACGAGGTCATTTTGCACTTATTGAAGTAAATATCGTTCTGTTTGAAACGATTATTTTCAAAGAAATAACGTTTGTCTTTGAAAAAATTCATTTAAACTATATTTCTCAATATAAGTATCAAGGCTTGTAGTTATAAAAATGTATTTTTGGTATTTAATTAAAATGGAAGAAGGTCCTAGACGTCCATGGAGGATTATACAAACCACTCATACATATACATATTACGATTTCCCAAGGTTCTTTCACGTGTCGCAGATTTCATGTCCAGGAAAATTTGAAAGGAAACTAGTAAATTTTATTAGAGGGATATATAAATTTCCTTTAAACGAATGTGATTTTTTGATTCAAAGATACATTTTTCAAATAAGGATGTCCACTTTAATTTCAAAAATTTGTAAAATGGAACACTTTAATGGTTCCATTTTAGTTTTTCACTGTAGATAGGCAATTAATTTAATTATGTTCTCAGAACATCTCGCGCATATTTTAAGCGCTTGTGTTTTACATATTTGCTTGACAAGTTATTGAAGACGAGTCAGAGACTGGTGCGTTAGCCATTAAGTCGATTCGCCTTTTATAAAAATGCAGGTCAAAGCAACGGACGATCCTCTAGCTAATAAAAATGGTTTTAATTGATTTTGTAAGCGAAAAGTTTAAGGATTAAATTTTATTGCATGTGTCAGTTTAAACATGTAATTGCTCTTGCATACTTCACGTACTTGATGTAAATTATATACATGCTTCATTAAAAAAATAAATTATTATGATTTCATTGCGATTTTTCGATGACTCATTGGACACTTCTACTTATTTGCAGTTTGGTTATTTTGGAAAAATTACACGATTTTAGTGAACATCATTCAAATAGATTTTTGTATTTGTTTGTCATATGTGGATTGTATAAAAATAGAATAAATATTTCGTTTCATTAAAATTTGAGTGATTAGTTCTGCAATAAAAATTAAGACATTAGTATTCTTTTCAAAAGAAATATAGTTATATATACCTACTACAAGTGATCGACACGGTTTTTCTCGGGTTGTGAATTTCGTTTAAAATAAGTTTGTGTGGGGACACAAAGGTTCCATTGTTTTGCAGTCTACAGTAAAAACAATGTTTGCGTTTAATCAAGGCTAGGATGGATGCGATGTTCAGGGGAAAATAGCGTTATTTTACCTGCCAGGTTCTAAAGAATACGCAAAATACGGTTCAGATCGGTCAAATGGTACAGATTTGCAGGAAAATATATCGGGAGGAGTGGGAAATGAAGTCCTACGTTACCCGCGGGGTCCTAAAAAATAAGTTGGCAAAATTTGGGTCAGATTGGTCAAACGGTGTTGATTTGTGTAGAAAATATATCAAGGGGAGGGACAGGGGAAGAGAAGGAGGAGAGAAATGCAGATTTGCATGGAAAATGTATCAGGGGAGAGGAAGGGATAAAGGGGAGGAGGGAAATGTCACTTATGTTATCCGCCGGGTACTAAAGAATAAAGTATGCAAAATTTGAGTCAGTTCGGTAAAACTGTACAAATTTGTATTGAAAATATATTAGAGGGAGGGGTAATGGGGGAGGGAGGAGATGTCACTTATGTTATCCGCTGGATCCTAAAGAATAAGTATGCACAATTTGAGTCAGATCGGCAAAACAGTACAAATTTGTATTGAAAATATATGAGGGGGGGGGTAAAGGGGAGGGAGAAAATGTCACTTATGTTATACGTCGGGTCCTTAAGAGTGAGAACGCAAAATTTGAATCAGATCGGTCTAACGGTACAGATTTGTATTGAAAATATATCAAGGGATAGAGAGGGGTGAAGGGAGAGGAGTAAAGGGGAGGGGGAAAGGTCACCTATGTTACCCGCCGGGTCCTACATAAGTATGAAAAACTTGGGTCCGATCGGACAACAAAAATATCTACATATGATGATAAAACAAGTAGACTTGGTGCTAACTATTAACGAAACCATTGTAAATATGTCACTGAAAAAATTATAAGAATTCATAATTTATTCATTAACAAAAATAGAGCATCAGCCAGGACTGGCCCGGGACTTTCTATCGCCGGTACAAACTTACTGACAAGTATGTCTTATTGTTGTTTTTTTTGGAAAAAATAGTCACTGACTAAAAGTGTATTGAACAAATCTGATAACAAGGCAGATCTAGCCCAGCTAGAACAGCAGTCTTTCAGAAAAATAAAGGTATTGGGTTCACGTCACAGTGGAAGAGCTGTTTTTATGTATTTAATTTATACATTACATTTTTTTCAGTGACATGTTAAGGCTGAATTAATTAATTATCAAGAAACGTTGCCCAACAGATTGCGCGTTTATATTTTAATTTAATTGGGAAATAAGTGATTACGTGACATTTTAAAAAGTTTTTAATTTGGAAAATAAATAATTATTTATGAATATAAAATGACACATTTAAATTCTACAGGGTCGGCAAATAACTAATAATTTTGCTTACATTAAACAAGATCTGGGTTAATACATAATTAATTTAGATTTCATCTTAATTACACTGCCGGCACTAAATAAACAAAAAAATATAAAGACAGATTAACAAGCACAAGTACTTTTAGTACACCATCGCAATAAAATTTTAACGATTTTTTAAATGCTCTAATGATTAAATAAGTTAAATTTTCATAAAATTCGTATTCTAGTCAATTATAAATCAACGTTGCGAAAGAGATGGGGCTGGTGGGGCCTACTCCAGTTCAAGAAATCGTGATGCAGACGCTCGTTGATGCAAATGTCACACAGTAGCATTGTTTTCTGACCCGTGCACTTTATAATCCAAAAATATGTTGAATTCAAGCACGTTGCTACACTTCTCTTACAGGTAGTACACTGGGTGTTTGAAAACACCGGATACCAAAGAGCTTCTCTGTATTTTAAAGAAGAGCGTTCTTGCCGGTATTGAATTTATTATTTGCATATTATACTCTCTTCCATTTTATTCTACGTCACCATAGGCAAGAAATAGAAAGTTATTGTCCAGTCTCGTTTAGGATGATTAATACCTTTTTTAAAAAATCCAAAATAATTATTTTATGTGCAATACATTACTTTTGGATTACAGGTCGTCATGTTTAGCCTATTATAAAAACTGCGTTATATTTATGGGGCCAGTGTTGAAGGCAATAGGAAAAGAGGGCGTTCGCGAAAGACCTGGCATGATCAGACGAAGACTGGTTTAAATCGACGTTTGTTACACTTTCAAAGAAATCTCGTCTCTAAAATCGCAGTGACTGTAGACTGATTAGTCTCGTGAGCCCTGCATTGAAAATTTACTTACATGTCACTCACGCCCGTATTTGAGAATGTGTAATGGATTTTGACGACGCACAGTTCGGATTTCGTAAGGCTTTTTGAACCAGAAGGGATCTGTTGAAGGAAATGTACTCCTACAAAAATGTCGCGACCAACGAAAAAATACATTCGCAAGCTTCATGATTATGAAAGGCTTTTGATAAGGTAAAACAAGACAAGCTGATCGAAATACTAAGAGACATTCAAGTAGACGAAAAAGATGCAAATATCATTAGAGATCTCTATTGGAATCAGAAAGTAGGTGTGAGACTGGAACAAATAAACACAGAAATATTTTAAATTCAACGAGGATTTTCCCAAGGCTGTATTCTATCACCAATTCAACTTATTAATTCAAATTTAATTAATTCAAAAGGCTAAAATCTACATAGAAACAGGAGTAAAAATAAACGGTTTACTGATTAATACGCTGGCTGACAAGATTGAAGACCTACAAAACCTCTAAGAAATTATAAGCACTACTGGGAAAGAGTTTTGTCTGAAAATGAACATATCAAAAACTAAGTTGATGATATTCAGCCGACATTCTCATGATGATCTGACACTACAACTTGAGGGGAAAACTATAGAATGAGTCAAGACTTTTCAATACCTCTGAAGTCTCCTCACCGACGACATGGATCCTGATAAAGAACTAAGATACCGCACGGAGACAGCTCGCGTAATGTATTTCAAAATGAAAACAGTGTTCTGCAATGCCAATTTAAACCTCAAAATCAGGCAGTGTCTGATGAAGTGCTAAATGGTCCATACTTTTGTATGGGATTGAAACCTGCACCATAAAGGTCAATATGCTCATCCGACTGGAAGCATTTGAAATGTGGGTGCACTGACGCTTGCTGATAATCTCCTGGGTTGATAAAATATCGAATGCGAAGGTCCTTAGAGAGCAAATACAAACGCGAGCTGGTCACCATAATAAAATGACAGAAAATCCTACACTTGGGACATGTTCTATGCAATTATAACAATAGGCTACTTCAATTAATAATAGAAGGCAATATAGAAGGACGCCGAAGAATAGGAAGATGACAGATGTCATGGCTCCGCAACATTCGTGAGTGGACTAGCATCAGGGACGTCGGAGAGCAATTCCGGACTGATGCAGACAGTGATCGCCAAGTCAGGGGGACCTGATACGGTACAAAGAGAAGAAGAACGAAATATAAGTAGCAAAATACAAGATTATAATTAAGCTTGTGAGGAGGTAACATACTTTTTATTTACCACCCAATTTATAATCTGAATAATTAATGCATTTAATTATATATAAATAAATATCGTTATTATCATTCATCCCACGTATAAAACACTGTAAAATTATCAATTAACTTTGACTCATCTTATCCTAAACGAAATCCAGTGGTCGATGGTTTGAGCCCTATTCCAGAACACCAGCAAGTTAGTCATATATTCATAGAAGCAAGCGTAAGAATGTTGATGCGACACATATTCCGCCTTCGTTTCCATTTAAAAAATAAAATAAAAGTGTGAGTTTTTCTGAAAACCGTTTAGAAATCATTGGAATTGGAGCGTGAATTGAGTAATCTGGATGCAGAATCCTGGTATCCGGTGCTGGGTTTATATAAGGGTTTATTTCACTCATGCTATAATTTGAAAATGTTTTAAAATATTAAGTGTCAATTCTACACATTTTTGTAGTTTTCTTACCAAAAGATATTTTAATTAAAATCCAACTCAAAATCAAACATTTTGTTAAAAATTATATGGTGAATTTTGTTAATGGCTTTTTATTCCTGTTTTTTTAGAAAACATTTAACATTTTAAGTAAACACTGCACATATTTAACAAATGAAATATTCAGAAAAACGAAATTATTACGAAATGATACTCGCGCGGGTTCTATTCCTGTTTGCAGAAATTTATTTATTTAACAGAAATTTACTAACCCTAATGCTTCTTGTTTGATAGATACAAGGATACTCGTACGTGCCATTAAACAATAAGTACAGAACGCAAGGGTTGGCATGATAAATAAAGAAATAAGAAATTTATGGCCACCATGCCTAGATTAGCATACATATTTAGTAATTTATTTAAAATAATATTGTAATTCAAATGTTTTTTAAATTTAAAAAATAATTTCTCCTTTAAAATAATTTATGTACTTTGATGATATAATAATTGCTGAAATTAGTAATTTAAATAAGAAATTAATAAATTGAAGAAAAATATAACGTTATGTACCTAATTCATCAGTAGGTGGTACTAATATATTCTAATATTTAAACCAAAATTACTTTATATTTAAAAGTATGAATTTATTGTATGTTTCTGATTAACTTCTAGTTAAAGCAGAATAAAAATAATTCGAAATAAAATTTTGTTTTTCATTTAATTTTTATTGTATATAATTTTTTTGTGTATCTAATATATTATTACACAATTTATAAATTTAATGACAAGTGAATTTTTTTTAACACGCCTTTTATTTGAAATTTAACTGACTAAATATCAATCCTTCACATAGAAAACATACAGGTTAGAATGGCACATTCTTTTGTCCTTTTTCGTCTTTGTCTTACTCCAATGAGAGGAGTCGTGATTATGGAACTGCGATTAATTGTGGATGACTATATAGATGATCTGTCGCCACCTTTTCTGGCCCTTGGTATCTCCTGTGCATTCCAGGAGTGAGCACTGCATTTAAGTTTTAACCAGTTCAGTCTACCATGTCGGTGATCTACCACGAGATTCTGTTCCTTCCATCCTCCCTTCGATTACAAATTTTTTCATAGTGTTCTCATTTTCATTATCTGAGAATTCGGATCCCTACAGTTGTGGACAGGTGCTGGTCAATGTTCAATTTTATAATCGAGGCATTTGTACTGCGGAGCCAGTGCCAAATTTCCAAAGCATCCTCTTCCTTTGTCTCAGAGTCCATGTTTCAATACCATAGAGGAAGATCGGAAAGATGAAGGTACTCGTTCTGATCTAGTATTATTATTTATATCAACGATCTACAATTTTATTTTTTAATCAGCATCATCAGCACATCACAGGTAAGGTTTATTTTTCCACAATTTTTTTATTGTTTACTTTCAGACGTCTCTTGATGAACACTCGTCTTTAGAAACTAAATAACTTACCATTACACCGCACCCTTCAGATATAAGCAAAAAGAATAGAACGCCACGCTCCTCTGTCCTGGAATATCACTCTTGCCTCGTGCATTTTCACAAATTTTCTTGTGCATGCTCATTGGTTCTTGAAGGGCCGTTCTCCAAATTTTGGTTTATCTGATTATATCAGGTCTTTCGTGGGCACCCTCATTACAATTACACTAATTAAGTGCTGATAATTAAATTGGCTGAAAAACCTAAACTATGTAACCTCACTATGTGAGTATAATAATGATTTCATATTTTACTACATAAATTTCGAGAGTAACAGAATCTCTCATAGGCAGGTGAAGTATTACACTGAAATATTAATAATGTACCATTCTAACTTTCACGCAATTTAAAGATCGTAATGATTTTTTTCTGCAATGTTATTGCCAAATCCATCAATAATATAGTATTACAGTGCATTACTGTCAGTATTATTTAATAACCATTTTAACTCTTGACTGCTTTTTTTGCTTTTCGATAAAATATATTGACCACCGGAAAATTCTTCTGGTTAGGTGGGAATCTTCAATCAATGCGGAAACCCGTTACAGACACCTTTTTATATTTTCTTTGCACTCTTCTCCTCGCTTATACAAATTGTTAATCTGTCGAGTATGCTGCAAACAGCTTTCGGATCGCTTAGGTCTGCTAATTCATTCTGCTTTTGTTATTATTTTTTACCTATTCCAAGCCTTTCTTCTATTCATTAGTGTTGGCACCAGAACTCCGTTATACATCGCTGTTCTTGCTTCGTGTGACAAATTCCAATTGGCGGTAATGGCTTTTAGAAGAAATTTTCTAGATACGAGCGATTATTTCTTAATCATATTCTACATTCACCTCTTTTGTATAATTAATGATTTTACGTTGCATTGAAACCGTATCACAGTACATATTTGATCTAAAATTATCAAAAATATACGAGCATTACTGGCGAGTAGAGAACATGTTTTCTAAATTCTGGTAATTAATATGTACTATGTATGTATGTGTGTGAGGAAACTGACCTTATGATGAATGTTAGCAATGCGAAATAGATGGTGGAGAAGAAAAATATAAGATTATTTATTACAAGTATTTATTATAATTACAAGTGAACGATGTCATCAGGCTTGGCAGATCATGCAGCGGCGGTCGGCCCATCGACATCCCCCGGAGCTGTGTCCTACTGATGTTCCTACCAATGCCATATATGCTTTGATCGCTAGATGGCGCCATATCTCCATTTGGTTCAAGATAATTGCTCCAATAATAGCGGACGTCCGCAGAAAATTTGGCATTATTGGGTAATCAGGACACTGGGCGGTGGTGGGCAATGTCATGATAGAGGAGCACGATCTACCATATCTGAGGAAGCGGAGTCATACTAAGTCTACGAGGCCCAATTACTGCAGCAAAACACATGATTAAAACACCTGAAGTTGATAAAATCAAAAATATGTATTACGACCTCACCGAGAATTGAACCCGGAACCCCTGAAATGAAAACCAGTGAAATAAAAAATAGAACCCTCGAATTATTACATAACACATTATAATGATATGTGTAACAACACGTACAACTCAATCGATCATTTGCATATACGTGTTCGTGTAATTCAACAGCACGTTTATTTATGAATGTACATGTACAACCCTAGTGACCCTCAGCTCCACAAACAAAATTAATTTTCAGATTAATCAAAAATCTTAATCAATCGTACTGTGCAGACGCTTCGCTGTAGTAAAAATGTTCCAGTACGCATTAATTTCAGTTGCTGGTCACATAATGACCTACGCGATATTATATTAAATGGAAGACCTTTAGGATCCCACCTGCCTTGGGGCATCCTTGATCCACTTAAGGAAAGTGCACTGTTTCGGGATGCTAATTGAACAGGACTTCAAAATGCGTTTTAAATTATTGTACGAGGCCTCGCGCGCACTGCTAGATGACAAGATGCAGCATCACTATTAAGTGTTGTACAAAAATGAAACAATTCAACCTTTAGGGCTTTGCAGTTTCCCTTATTGGATTCTTTGGTCAATTTAAATCGAAATGAGCCTTGATGAGTGTAATATAATGAGACCATTAAATAAAATGACGCATATAATTCTACAACACATTCCATAACGATTAGATCTTCCAGAAAGGTTCGATTCAATTATACTCGTAAACCTATTGTTTTATTAGCTATATAATCTCAACAAAGATACGTTACTGAATTAACAATAATACTAATTCAGGGATTAGTGAAAACCACTAAAAAAATTAATTAAAGGATGATGGGCGTTTTGGGCCCACTGTCCAATCAAGATGGGCGATACGTCGATGGTTTCGAGTAAGCCATAAGTTTCTATGGCGACAAGTCGCAATTTATTGTACATTTTTAAATATACCTCTTAGAAGATAATGTTTTTTTATAAATATCTACATAAATAAATAAATATTAATGTCTGATTACTCCGATCGGACAACGATTGGAGACTAGCGCTATGTTTTTTATATTCTCACGTGAACGATCCAACGATACAAAATTCACTTTGATTGAAGGTGGGCCCAGGGTCCGTACTATTTTGCCCATCATCCAAGGAAATACATGCCAATTAAAATTAAAACACTTGTTGTGAAAAACTTCGCAAGTGTGTATGTAAGTGTGCATATATGTGTGTATTATACTAATTTGATAATATTTATAATATAAATTTTATTAGTTGTATCTACTAGGTATGTAATATTTTATTATTTTTTTTGTGTAGGACCTGCATAATGAGACGCGAAACAACTTATATTCTGATATATCAGTCTTGTAGCTTTTCTAAAATGTAAATTTATTGAATGTATTTAAATGTGAGTTTCACATAAAATCATCGTTGTAATGATTTGTCACGTTATCTTTTTTTTGTGGGGAAGGAGAGCGAGCCAAGATGTTTATCATTTTTATTGCATAATTATCATTTGTATTATATTAATTTAACCTAAAAAGAATGATTATTATGTATAACATTGAAAAAATAATAAATATCAAAAATTATCATATCAAAAAAAATTGAGCTCAAAGTTCGCCATTAAATAAAATTCATTATTCATAATCAAATGGTCAAATTAAAAATGAATATTTTTATTTTGCTTTTGTGATGAATATTTAATGCGGTAGTTTTACGGCCCGATTGAGCACGTTTATTTTGTAAAATAAACGCAGGGACCTTGGTTGATTTTACAAAAAAAGGTCATTTAAATATGTATGCAAAGGGACCATCTCTCGCGGTAATCGTAACTGAACCTCGTTGACCTTGCTACGTTTATTGAGATGGCATTATCATCACATGAGTATCTTTATAACAGATTTATCTCGATAAATGAGTACGATGCGCTATACATCTGTACCACAACATGTTAAAGCAGCGTACGTTGCAGATCGCAGTAGCGGCACTTGGTTTTGTGGAAGCTATTTTAATTATTAATACAATAATTATTAAAGCAATGTCTACAGAGAGTTAAATAAGGTTGAACGCCAAACTTTTCTGTCCCGGCACATCAATTTTATATAACCCATCATATTATACGTATTATATTCTTATGCAGGTTCGTTGATTGTAAAAACTTTGAATAGGATCTTCTAGCAATATCTGGTTCACTTGTTAGGAATGTTCCTCTCTGTCTTATCATTCCAACTACCTTCATGCATTTTTCAATGTCTCTGAGCCAGAAAAATTACATTGAGTTTCAAATGGGAAAATATAATATTCGTTTATATTTATAGATAGGTATTTTATATTTCATATTTTATGTTTATTAAATCGCAGGCACTCTCTTTTGATTGAGTATTTTGATAAACTTAATTTACTTAAATTTCTGCATAGAAGTCTTCATTTTGTACTAAAACTTCAGCCAGGTTCTATATCAATCATTTACAGCAAAAGCGAAATTTTTAAGGGTAAAATAAATTTGGTTAATAATTACATTTGACGGCAGTTATTTCTGTTGTTATAATGGTTATGATTTTCACCTAGTGATCCAGTGTTCGGCGATTCAAGCAATATTCCAGGAGACCAATTATATATTCCTTGTTTCCATCTCTATTTAAAAAAAATATGATGATCGCTGGTTTAGCCCCGCTGGTTAGGCACCGTGCACATATCCGGCCAACAGATTGGTTAAAACAGGTGGGAAACTGTGGCAAATTCTTATTAAGGGATATTACCTAATCGCTGTAGATCTCTTCATCGATCCCTATTCTCGGTATCTTCTGCATCAGCTCCGCTTATTAATGTTATCGTTGGGCGTTTTTTTTTCTTCCTATATTTATCATTCATTCTTTTATCGGGCTTACAGGGATAAATTTCAGTGACTGTTTGCTATTATCCTCAGAATAAATCAATTAAACCTCTTTCCATTAAAGAAAGACAATTGAATTTGTATGTGTAAGCCATGGGTACGATTCACGTTGTTGCACCGTGTTGGTGTTTACGGGTTTATGCCAATACAACGAAACAATTTGCCTCGTACGCTCGGCTTAAACGTAATAATTCGATTGTCTTTCTTAAATTGAAAGAGGTCTACCCTCTATGTTTTCTTAAATGTAATAATTTATTTTTCTTTCCAAGCAATATTCATCATTTATCTACTCCACCTGGCAATTAGTACATCGAGCACCAAACTTTAAAAACATTAATTTGTTTTGATAGGTTCCAGTTTTTACAGCGTATGTACTATGCTATGCCCTTATATTTATATTTATTTTGAGGTCGTTTTTTGAGTTTGTTCATTTATATTAAGCAGTTTATTTGTTGAGAATGCTTATTTTTGCAGATTAATCATTCCCTTATTTATTTGTGGCCATGTGCAATGTAAACCATAAATCACCCCTGCATAGGTAAGGATGGATATGTTATAGTGTAGTAATTTAATATATTTCATTTAAATAGTATCTTCACTCAATTGATGATTAACTATTAGGTCCTTACATATGAAATTGCGTTTTGCCGTACTAGCAAATTTGATCTCAAATATTATCTCTTTGGTTAGGAATTCCAAATCCAAATTTATACAGCTATTTACTCATGTATTTGTGTTTTGAAAATTATAATTCATTTGTTTTTTCCTCAATTGTTTTTTTCTTTGCGTCACTCAGTTTACAAAATGAAAAACTTGAAATATCGCGTTATTTACGACTACGAGTTCCACCGTGGCACCAGTGCTGCAGAAACGGCTCGAAGGATTAATGATGTGTATGGCGACGTTGCCGCAAAAGAAAACACAGTGCGTTTTTGGTTCCAACGTTTTCGTTCTGGAAATTTCGACCTGCAGAACAAGCCCCGTGGACGGCCGGAGACCAAAGTCGATAATGAAGAATTGAGGTCTATTGTGGAAGCGGATCCATCGCAAACCACATCCGAGTTAGCTGCAGGCTGCGGTGTTAGTGATAAAACTGTTTTAATCCACTTGAAGCAAATTGGTAAGGTGAAATAGCTTGAAAGGTGGGTACCTCACGAAAATCAACAAACGCGCGTTGACTGCTGCGTTGCATTACACAACCGGCACAATAATGAAGGGATTTTAAATCGAATCATTACCTGTGATGAAAAGTGGATCCTGTACGATAATCGGAAGCGCTCATCGCAATGGCTGAACCCTGCCGAACCAGCCAAACCATGCCCCAAGCGAAAATTGACTCCAAAAAAGTTACTTGTGAGCGTTTGGTGGACTAGTGCTGGTGTCGTTCACTACAGCTTTCTTAAATCTGGCCAGACGATTACGTCAGATGTCTATTGTCAGCAACTGCAAACCATGATGGAAAAGCTAGCTGCTAAACAACCGAGGCTGGTTAATCGCTCAAGGCCACTGCTGCTTCCTGATAACGCTAGACCACCCACTGCACAACAGACGGCTACCAAATTAGAGGATCTTCAATTGGAATGCCTAAGACATCCACCGTACTCTCCGGACCTTGCCCCAACAGATTACCATTTTTTTCGAAATTTGCATAACTTCTTGCAAAGGAAAAAATTCAACTCCGATGGGGCAGTCCAAACCGCCTTCAAAGATTTTATTGATTCCCGTCCGAATGGTTTTTTTAGTAAAGGGATCGATGAACTACCTATGAGATGGCAAAAGTGCATAGATAGCAATGGTACATACATACATATTAAATAAATATATTATAATAAAAAAAAATCGGCTTTATGTTCCTCCCATACTAAACGCCAATTTCATATGTAAGGACCTAATATTTAAGCAAAGTAAAAAATATATTCTGATATTACAGCACTAAAAAAGGAACGAATTTTCTTGCGGCATATTTAAATATGCGCACAATGACGCGCCACCTTTGAACCGGATAGATGACCAGACAGTATGTACAGAACAAGGCGCATCGCTGGACATCTTGAGCCATTTGTGTGGACAACTTTTACTTCTGCAAGCTATTGAAGGACGTAAAAATCACATTCGAAGCCTGCAATCCTTATTTACGATATCAATATTAAAATTGCACCTGTCTGACCGAAAGCATTGTACCGTCCCCGCGATACATGAGATGGCGAGATACGATCATGGTTCTCACTGTGCTGGCTGGAGTATTAGTCAGCGGAACACTTTAATAGCAATTCATTATAGCATCAGTCTCACGGGCAAAGTACCCTACCTTATGGGGAAACGTGTTGTTTTGACAGTTGACAATTTCTTTAGAAAACTTAATGAAATTAAAGCTTTATACTTTTATAAATAGCGAGTTCAAATCCACACATTTATAATTACCAACAAGCACCGGAAGACTATATCTTCTCTTTTCGCGAACGGATACCGAAGGGAGAAAGGTCAAGACAGACAAAACAAGACAAGACAAGAGTGCAAGAGGGAAAAAGCTTGCCTAGCACATCAGATCACAAAGGAGGTGTCAAGCGATGGATGGCTCTCTATTGGTCATGGACTTCCGAGTCCCAGCAGACCGCTAAAGATTGAAGGTAAATAAATTTGAACGCTTATTTATGGTTTTTGTGTTTAATTTGTAGAACTCCATATTTATTTTTAGCGAAATTTGATTTTAGCGAAAAATGATTTAAAAATAGCCTTTAGAACCAATAACAATATAGGGACAAACCTCAAAAACTCTAAAAGCAAAACACCTAAATTAGAAAACAGTGGCATATACAAATTAATTTGTAATCATAAAGATTGCAATGCCACATATATAGGACAAACGGGAAGGTCTTTTTTAACTAGATTCGCGGAACACATGCGCTGCTATAAAAATAAAAATTTAGAGTCAAAATTTGCGGCCCATTTATTAAATGAAAACCACGTCCCGCAAGGTGATAACGAACCAAAACCTTTACATATAGAAACAAAAGGTTTTAGGATGAATTTACTTGAGCAACTAGAAATAAATAAATATAAAAAGGATCCAAATATTAAACTTTTAAATAATCAACAAAAAATGATCTTTTCTCCACTTCTAAATATTTTTAAAAAACCAATAATCAAGGACATAAATTAAAATAATATTTATAAATAACACTTGCAGAAAACGGGGAATTTTGATAATTAAGCATAACGTTAACCGAGGCACCTTTAATGATAAGTGCCCGGAAAAAACGTACATTACTACAGGGCTTCACCACAAATATCTAATTACTCTAAAGGGGAAGGGGTAACTTAAAATTGTATAAATAAGTCGTTTGTACGTGGTATATCCACTGTTTGATAATGGCCTTACAAGCCGAAACAGCTGTAACACATAAAAATACTTAACCCGTAGAACTTAATAATAATATTTATTAAAATTTAATTTATTTTAAATTTCGCTAAAAATAAATTTGAACGCAGCCTTCAAATGGCACCTTATCACAACTATAATCAAGATGGAGATTTATCGAAACATATTTAACACATGAATTTATCTACTCACAATGGTTTATGTGGGTTACCTTCGGAAAGCCTAATCTCTCTTACACATTATGGAACCCGGCATACAGGACTTCCTGCAATGACTGCATGTGCATTACACGGTGGAATTACAGGGCGTGGAGATAACTAGAGAGATACCCTCTTGTATTTGGATGGGAAATCCTTGTTGTATATACATAGGGCCATCTAGAGTCAGACCGAAGACCAGGGTGTCATGTTTTAGCGTTGGCATTTTGTGTAGCGAAAGTAACATGCCGAATGGCGTATGGGGATGTATACGTATCAGTTTATATACATATTTATAAAATGAATTGTAAAGAGATTTTTGCAGGTATGTAGTGGGAGTACAGATCACCAAAAAGTCACATTCCACATAAGTCACTATCGACCGAACGATCATCATTTATTCACGATCGTCACGATTGGGTAACGCATCCGTTTACAGTGTTTCAGCGCAGGAATTTTATAGGTACACAATAGTCAGCACACATCATTTATATAATAAAATGTTCTAGAATGTCCGCATAGAGTAAGGATACAGTAAAGGGCCTACCAGGGATATCTTTTCACGACGAATAACATCGTATAAGATTTACATGTATTAGAATTTGATGAATTACATTCAGGATTACCACAAAGATATATGGCAACAAAGTTTGTGATTAACATTTTTAAGATTTTAAGATAAATTATAGAAATCTCACAGAGACGAATCTATTTATATATGAGAAACGCGTATGGAAGTCTCTTTATAAGATGGACCACGGCTTACAACTAGTATGAGCTGGCCTAAGTGATCACTCTATACAATGCAACGTTCACCAATTCCATCGTTAGAACATTTTATTTTTTTATTTTTTATTTATTTTAATAT
>JADDOH010015281.1:0-16138 GCA_016648135.1 Agrypnia vestita
AAGCCATGTATTCACTAGGGGACAAATTGTACCTCAACAGCACGCGCGGCATAGAGTCTACGTGACGTTGCAACGTCGTGCACTGTTCCGCGACCTCGCGCACAACATAGCGCGGCATTTCTACGTGCCGTGGCAACGTTGCCATGCGCACGGTACCCGAGCGTACTCACTGCAACATTCCGCGGAGCGTCAGTACCACGTGGTATGTTTACAAGTGTATACGCATGCGCTGTATCTGTCAAGATGACAATGCGGGGAAACGAAATCGTTCTCGAACTCATCGAGCTGTATCGATCGAAGATCGCGTAGAATGTCCGTCCTTCTTTCTCTTTGCAGTTAATAATTTCGCATTCTCCTCTTTTTTCTCCTCTTACTTTTCGATAAACTCATTAACATAAACAGATACGCAGCTATAATCATAACCTCATAGGGCGATATATTTCCGTGACGTCTGGAAAACAATAATTATTTGCAAAAAGGACCTTGTTTTTAATAATATTCAATTTACTACAGTAAAACCTCGTTAATTTGAAATTGCGACCCAAAAAAACATTTCGAATTGCGCGGAACCCCGTTTTCGCCAAATGAGATACCGCAGCTGTCATCCATAACCTCATCGGATGACATTTCCGCGACAAGATATGCGAGTCCCGGTGTGTACACGTCAAATGATCGCGTCATTGTCCCCGAAACATGAGCGTAGATGTTGATGCGACATGCCGAGTGGAATGTTTCGCGATTTGTCCCCTAGTGAATACATGGCTAAAGACTGACTTTTAGTAAACATTGTCTGCATTGGAGGGACTCTAGCGGACAAACTGACCCAAGGACGGATTATTGTGAAGTTTGCCGAGCGAAGTGAAATTTCGTGTCTCGGCTTTGGCATGACTTCTAGAAATGTGGCCGAAATCATTGTAAAGCGTCCCATTCACGACGACACACGTACCTCGAACTTTACCAGCCGCGAAATAATATTTTTGTATTCGCAAATTCTAACGATTTATTTTAGTTCTAACAGAGCAGTTAAATTAAATAAATGTTCACTTTTCATATATATTGTCACGGGGGTGGCTGTGGGAGAAAATTGAAACAATATTTTTTTTTGAAGTTTTTATTAATTTCTGCAAAAAGTCACTGGATACAAACTTTACCAGAGCACTGTTTGTAAATTTACCGTCATAAATGTTTCTAGAATATTTATTATCTCTAGTCAATCGTCCGAAAAATGCTTTTTATTACGCTGTTTGTTCCGCATCGATCACTTTCTTGAATATTCTGTTCAATTTCGCACGTTATTTAAATTGCTCACGTTCGCACTTGAAAGACTTCTCGCCAGTCGGTAGGTGCTAACCCGATGTATGTCACTCGGCTTACAATGCGATGGCCACACTCTTTTTCGCTACGGTTTGTCGCTGGTAATGACGCGTTGGTTAAACGTTAAACAAAGACTTCATTGCGCACCGCGGTGCTCCTTGTATACCTAACCCATATTTGTCTAGATGCTTCCAATATTCTATAACCTCCCAGTAACTTCTAATTTTAGTGTAAAATGTTTAGAGCGCTGTAAAATCATCGATTACGTGTAACTCTTTCTGATTCGAACAATATACCTATGTATTTGTATTCAAATAACATCACCACAGACTGCCAAAATAGAGAGACATGAACTATCTTTCGTAAATTCTTTGTCCACAGTTTGGCACCACGTCTGGTGCCAATACGTTCGCCATGTTTAAAATTACTACGAGCTTGCAGATTTTGAAAAAATTATAAAAAAGGCAAACTAAATATTCAATAAGTATAATATCTTAAGTAGCTTGTCGGTGTAGTGGTCATAACGCTCGTCTAATGATCTGGTGGTCAGTGGTTTGAGCCCCATTCCAGGTCATCAGCAAGTTAGTCCTGTTTTCTTATCGCAAGCGTTTAGCTTAGTTTGAAAATAGTAATAATATTGAGCGACACTTATTCCGTGTTCGCATCTCTATTTAAAAATAATATTACAAGCGCTATATTACAAGAATACGTTTTTATTCAAAATTTAAAATTTTACGTCTATTGTAAAAAATATGTCTTGTTCACTGGGGGACATATTTATGCAAGAATCAATTTTTTTATTGCAGTATAAATGTATCTTAGGTATAGACGAGGGAGGCATCTTTCCGCTGTGAACCATTTCCCTCTCCTAAAGAACTAGTTTAATTAATCTCTGTACATATTAAATATTTGAATTATTTCTCATAAACACTAGACTTAAATTAAATAAAAAATAAGCTGTACATAAATAGAATTTCTACAATTTAATCGAAATAATATTATGTATTTCGTAAGATATCTATCACAATCATTATCAAACTAGGCATAACCTGTCAAAAAATACGTATTTTTACTATATATTTCGGCAGAGAATTAAGGCTGTGAGAACAGCGCCATCTAGCGTAACAAAGCGCCTTGGTGACGTTAGTGACATACATTATTACACAGAAAATTATGCATTTTTTTTGCTTTTACACCTCATCATTACGTGTGCCTTCTGGTAGCGTTAGTTATGGACATTGTTACATAGAATATTGCATTTTATTTATATCTCTGATAACATTGTTTTTTTTTTTTTACAGCGTTATTTTGTATTTGTTACAGTGTATTTGGTTCATTATTATATACAGATTTATGCATTTTGATTATTCAGATTATAATTTGTCGTCCAGATAAATATTTAATTTGGCTCCTCATACCGATTCGGATTCGTTGACAACTGACAACCTGTTGATAAAACTGTGCGACAAAAAATATAAACATTTTTAAACACACTCCCTCCCAATTTGACAAAAGTCCATTGCGATGCGAACCTAATCCGTTGTTAAGACCCCAGCGGTACTCGCTAAAGTTGCCCTCCCCCCCGGGTCCCGAGGGTCAGTCTAGACCGCCATCCCGGGGGATCCCGGGCCGGGATAAGCCGGGAGAGTGGTGACAACCCTGATCCGAACAACTTGTTACAAAGCCGACTTGAGAATGGTTTTTCGCAGGTTGTCGTCGGCGTCGAAGACGTTTTTGGTCGAATTAGTTTGAACACTTTATTAATTAATTAGTATATTTCATTTGTACTTCTAATATATCTGTTAAAGACTGAATTATGTATATTAATTGGATTATATTACACTTTTACTTTAATTCTTTATTGAAAATAAAATAGATACATGTTACATTGATTTTATATATTACATTTTTTAATACTTGTTTTTAACTGTCGCCAGAAAATTTTGTGTTTGGGGACATAAGTGAATAATATGCAAAGTATACAAACGGGCGTGTTAATGTTAGGGGTGGTATAATGCTAAGGATGATAAAATTCATCCTTAGCATCATAGTACAAGTCAATAAATGGAACAGTGTAGAGACTTATAAACACCATAAGACAAATATTAGTGAATCAAGTATACAAATTACATTCGGAGTTCAGTTATTTTAAAATTATCACTATTTTTTGTTTTTATTATGTATTATTATATTTGTTTTATGTATTTTATGAATTTTGCATATTGTTCTTCAGTTCTGACATTCATTGGTAAATTATTGAAAAATTTTACACCTAGATCGGTGTAATGGTGTTGTGTGGCTGTTTAGTTGTTTTTGGAAATGTTCAAACATCCTTTTATTCGGGTTATTTTGCTATGAATATGAGAATTATGAGTTTGTATTATATTTTGTATTTATATTTTGTTGAATTAATGTAATTTGTATTTATATTTTGTTGAATTAATGTCTCTTTATGTATTTGTAATATTGAAGTGTTTTTGTATAATCTGTCTAATGTTGGAACATTAATTTAACATTAACTTAATGTTGGAACATTAACTATAAACAGACTCCCTCTCTAAACACGAGCAGTTCTGCTTTCTTATAAAGGAAGCACGTAAAATATTTATTATTACAACTATAATAACGTCCCCTTAGAGGTAAAACTCTCTAACCGCAATATTGGCCAAAATAAGTTATGAATACAAAATAAATATTTTTTCCTTATCTCTTCCAGGTAAAAATCAGTACCTAAGTGAATATTCTGTGTCTATTTATATTAACGTTGTTTATTTCACACAATGACAGTTTAATTAAACAAATTAATTAAAACGTTTTCGATGCTTACTGCATCATCTTCAGTAATATACTAACTCTTAAGACTAGAAGACATTTTATCTACTACATGGGGTGGGTTGGTCAGGAGCGGGGAAGAAGGAGAAGTAGGTCTATTTATAGATATTTAGTGGTAAAACTCATAATTTTAACATTTTCAATAATTTTAATATCACATTTTGAATGTTTAACCGTATTATCTCAAAACTACTCCAATGTCATTTAAGGAGTTTTACCTCAAAAGGAACGATATGTTGCACCTATTTCAAACATCAGAGTCTATAATGAACTAATATCCAATAAATAAATAAATAAATCTTGTCGATAATTATACATAATATCAATTCTTTACTTATGATAATTGTCTTAGGGCCGGTTGCATCAACGTTCATAGTAATCTTTTTATCATTATTTTTATATGTATGTTCAGAGAACACAATTCCTGAATTTTGTCCATATAGGGATAATTGTTAATTAAGATAAATTATATAAGTCTCACAGAGACGAAGCTTATGTGGGAAACATGTACGGAAGTCTTTATAGGGTGGCCCAAGGTTTATGACCTGTATGAACTGACCTAAGGTAATCACTTTATACAATGCAACGTTCACCAATTCCACCATAAAAATATCCACACATTATCAAATTTTTAAAGGTTTTATAATATTTCTAAATCAGTTTCTTTCATTTATTTAGAACTTATATAATACAACTTTCAAAAATATGATAATGTGTGGATGTTCTTACGGATTTGGTGAATGTTGTGATCAAAGTGTGAATAAAGTGATCACTTAAGCCAGCTCATACAGGTCATAATCCCGGGGCCACTCTATAAATACATCCACATACGTTTCCCATGTAATTAGCTTCGTCTCTGTGAGATTTTATAATTTATAATCTTTCATTTAAAGCATAGATTTTAGCGTTTTTCTAGATTATTGTCGTTAGACTATTATCTATTCTAATGTGACGAAAAGCGCGGAATTTTTCTCTTTTAACGGGTGAAAAATAAGGGTTGAATGTGTTGTTTTTTAATTTCATAAATTAAAGAAAATTGTGGCGCCCAATTTCCCTTTCAACGTCGTGCCCTACACGATATTGCCCTTTCGGACGATGCGGCCCTGTTCAGTGTTAAGTACAGGTGGTACAATCCAATGTTAAAAAAAGTATAGCATCAGTATTAATTAATTTATTATCTGATCTGCAGGAACTTCTTCGATAGTAAGCAATGAAGATTGAGAGAAATTAAATTGACCATTTTCGATCTACCGATAAGGAAGCAGTTTCTTTCATAATCGACTTCAAGCCCCGGTTTATCGGTACGGGAACAATCGTGGAGAAAGTGTTCGCTAGAGACCTGGAAATATAATGAAAGTTAGCCACACAATCCGTCGTATACTGAAAATAGCAATATTGGAATCTTAAGATTGTTATTATACTGTCTACCTTTGTATGAATTTACTTATTTACACTTTTTGTTTGTTCATATGTGTAAATACTTTTTACTCTAATTCACTTTACTCTTCTTTATTTTTCATTTTATTAAAAATAATTTAAAAAATAATTTAGAAAAAACAAAAGACATCATTCATTTTGATATTTGAACATTTATAAAACACCCTGACGAAAGGCTTTTCCGTAACATGTAGGTGTAATAAATAAAATATAAGCAGATACAGTCGAACTCGGTTATAATGAGCTCGGCTATAAGGAGATCCCGGCTATAATGAGAAAAACTGCGAATTCATTTTGATTTGCGCATAGTCCCGTACAATCGGTCTCGGCTATAAGGAGCGCGATTCCTGGATATACGGAGCAAATTTTAGAAACTCTGCAAACATATTTGCTTGGGTTACAGAAAAAATGACAAATACGTACCATACGTTCTGTGTACGTACTCATAACAATGAACTTTTTCACTTTGCTTTTAAAGCGGCTCGTACTTAATTAGGGTTCATTTTATGATGTACACAAACTTGTGTCCGAAAATCCCACGTGCGCAGGCAAGCAATAGTTTACTGAAGGTCGAGAATACTGGTCATATAACTCCGATTATTGGGGGTTTCCAAAATGTTTATGGTGACAGTTTTATTTTATGCAGTTTACTGTATTAGCGTTTAAAAGCCTAATCAGTTAAACGTGTTCACTAACAAACGAAAGTGTTTCTAGGTTCGCGAAAAAGTCGAAATTATCGGCGTCAAAAAGTCTGTAAAAAGTTTTCACAATCGTCTTCTACAGTTTCATCACTCTGGAAAGATAAGGATGTTTATTTAGCTGCTCTTGAAAATAACATCACACAATCAAAAAAATTTGTGAAAAAAGTGAATCCCGGATGTAAGGAGTCCCGGCTATAAGGAGCAAATTTAGTTGGTCCCGTCGCGTTCCTTATAACCGAGTTCGACTGTACAAACAAATAATAAAATCAATGTTTATAAAAATAGAATATAAATGATTTGTCTATTAATACATCACAAAGGGCATAATGTCCCTTGTTTGTGGCGAAGCGCCGGTGGTCTTTCAGACTCCCTTAGGCGACCTCCGCATCTCAATTCGGCAGTGAGTGATTTTGCGAGCTCTATAATGTAATATAATTGATTCAGCGCCGCTGTTCCTCGCAATGCTTTAATATCATAACCTTGTTATTGCGGAGTCTTGTTGCACAGTCGGGGTAGGTCCCCTCCCCCTCCCCACCCCCGCCGAGGGTCTCCCGGGACGCGCAGTAATGTGCACAATCATTGCTGTATACTTTGTACGGCTAATTCGTTTGTAATGGCATTTTTCAGCGGTCGACAACCATGTATCTATTAAACTAAGATAAATAAATTGACGTTGGCATTGTCCCCACAAAATGCCACGACTTTTGCAGTCAAACTATTATTTGTCAAAACTTGGATTAAATAATTGACGGTGATATCAGAAGTTTTATCTCGATAGTCATGGAGTTCCTAAATGATTGCAATGTTTGCAATGACTGGTTTGCGTGATGATCATTAAATAAACAGTGTTTTTTTATAGACACCCTGGCATTGCAGAGATATGACATTACAATCCATGCATGTGTAAGAAAATGTTGATGCAACTATTTTAATTTAATTTGATTTATATGCCCTTATTGCACAACTGTTGGGTGTTGAAAAGTGATATTCCACTTCCCGTATTGCGTTTTTAATGACGTGTTTATAAATCTCTTACACTCCATATTCCCCTTACTCAACTCACATTAATTAGACCATGTAAATTCATGAGTACTTTCCAAAGGTCTCATCTAAATGAAAATATCGTAAATGTAAATTAATTTAGTAATTTTTATTATTTCTTTTTTTTAAATACTTACGCGAGATGCGAACACGGAATGCGATTCGCATCAATATTTTTACTATTTTCAAAAGAAGCTAAAAACTATGAAAATAGGACTAACTTGCTGGTGTCCTGGAATGGGGCTCGAACCACCGACCACCAGATCACTAGGCGAGTGTCATGAGCACAACACCAACAAGCTACTCTAAAATTATATAAGAATAAATAAATACGTCCCGTCTATTTTTTTGTTTTCACCTAAATAGCAATATTGATATTTTCAGATTAGGTCGGTATATGTGATGGATATTACTTTGCAGAGGACAAAATTATACGAATGATTAAAAAAAATTCGCGTGGTTTCTGATCAAACCTTGATGTTTTTTGATGATCCTGACTTTATTCTGATCGTAATTTTCCCACCGCTCTCGATCGGGGAGGGTTTACTATATTTGATAACTACAAAAAAAAAAACTAAATGCACGGGGTTGTCGACTCCCTTTCCAAGTGCAGTGGTCTCGTGTCGCCCGGCGGGTGAAATAATCGCATTACAATCCCCTCAACAAATAATATTTGGGTTAGGTCTGTCCGCTTCACTCTTCTGACGTCATAATCCGACGGTTGAATAACAATTGTGCGGCTCTACGGATCCTCGCTGTCGCCAGAGACACTGCCGTCCAGCCACCCTGCATGCGAGTGCAGCGGTGCAGAGTGCAATGTGTGCTCAAATGCATCTATAGCGGCATTCGCGAACTGCAGCAAAAAACAATCCTTCGATTTTGAGGTGTAAACATATTAGCTCTCACCCAAAAACTTTAGTATTATGCTAATCTTATAAATCTTTATCTGACGTAAAAGTAACAAAAAAAATTATATAGAATATTTTGAGTATTCTCAAGAAATTTTTCAAGAACACAATACTGATTTCATCCTTAGGGGAATATCATTAATCAAGATATATTATAAATGTCTCATAGATACGAAGCTATTTTTTATATGGGAAAGTAGGTAAGTCTGTTTTGGGTGTTCATAGGGCTTACGACCTACTGTAATATGTGAATTTTATGAACATGAACGATTAAGAAACAAGGCGTGCAAAATAAACATATGTACAACTTCCAAAAATTTGATAGATGTGGTAGTCTATCATGGGTGGAATTGGTGAACGTTACATTGTGTAAAGTGGATCACTTAAGACAGCGGTACGGTAGGTCGTAGGCCCTATGAATACCCAAAAGATTCACATTAAAAAAAAAAGCTTACTCTCTATGGGACATCTATCTAATCCAAAGTTTATTAGACAATCGTTGCCGATTATATCCATAAAGTCAAACGTGTTGAGGTCTTAGAAATGTTTGTGTGTGTGTGTGTGTGTTGCGTTGTACGTTGGGTTAAAGCCTATGAAATCATTATTTTAAGTTTTTGCTTAAGAATATATTTTGTTTCTGCGAATAAGTCTACGCCAAGGGAATTCTCGAATTGCAAGAATAAGTTTATGATTCTACTGATAACCGAGTTTTTTGCGGCCTGAGTTATAGTTTATAGTTTTTGGGTCGGAAAATGGTTGTATGTCGTGATAGATGGATTGGTACGTGAAAGTCAACACTTGACAATAACTCAGGGCAGTCCACATTATTATTTAATATATTATTAAGAAACTTAATACCTAGGCATTTGCGTCTAGTCTAGAAGCTATTATTATGGCTGTTTCTTGATATTCTATCCTTCCTGCGTATCTACCCTAACGCGAATACGTCCCGATTATGTACAATTTATATACCACATCCCCTAGCGATATTTACCAGGTTGATCGGAGAACGAATAGATTCAATTGATGGACTGTCTCTCCTAGTTGAGTTTCTGCTGAGGCCCTGGTGAATCTTGGTACAGCCTAGGTATCTTCCCTCCCCCAGCGACCTGACCTCACTCCTCGTTGGCCCATCAGACGGCGAGTAGAGACGTGAATGATCAACTAATTGCCTAAAGAACGCCGCAACAATTATGCAATGTCATTAATTTCTTAATAGCCGCGGTGATGGCTCAAGTCTGGTCTGGCTTGCATATTTCTGGGTTCCTGGAAGCATTAATTGTTGGGTCATTGGATACGTATGTTACATGTGGCTCCAGTATACCTTTTCTAGATACAATGCAATGATACCTAAGTATCTTAAAGAATTTCTTTGCAATCTAATCGTGTTAAAGAATCAACTGTTCCACATCATTTGTGGAATCAAAATTATTGTCATATGTCGTGAATAAAAAAGTATTGTCATGTGTCTGGAAATTAATTAACGGTTTGTTAATTTATGATTAATTAACTATTCAATATACAAAATCAATTAAAACGAATTAAACTGAAAGCTATTCTTTTAATTACACTGTTTTGCAATATATCACTCGTATATGAACACTTTATTATCACTGGGTAACACGTATTTATTACATGCTAGAATATTCCGTTCTCGCACGTATTTTATTTTTTTTACTTTTATTTTCAACGCCAGTTAGGCACTTCGCTCGATATCTGTCGCTTCACGATTCACGACTGGCCACCACGGGCGTCGTCTCGCAGCTCGCAGCTGACCTCGCACTGAATCGAACCGTCAAACACAACAAGTCTTGCGCCGCGGCCTAGTTCTGTATTTATACCTGAGAATGCTGGTGTTTTCGTACTTTCTAGATTATTCTAGTGTTTAAGAGAAGGTTCTCGTTACTTCTCGGTTGTATTAGGCGTTTCTAGACGTTTCCCGTTTATTACCATAAATTATTATAGATCGTTCTCGATCCTTCGATAGTGTTGTGACGTATTACAAGAAGTTCGGACAGTGCACAATTTTTTTTGCTTGCCATTCTGTGATATTATCAATAATTTGATGAATGACATCATTTGGACATGCCGTAGAGATTTATAATTTCTTCCGAATTGTTCAGTACATTAAGCTTGACAAGTTGTATTGTCGCGCAGTGCCAGCGAGGGTAGCCACCCCCGGGACGAGGGATACACCCCTATGTGGGGTATCACATGTCTCAAACGAAGCGAAAGTTGTTTTTGATTTGATTATAGTATTTCAGCTTTGACATTTGCGCTAGATGCGGCGATATGAATAATTATTTTCCATGTTTCTCGTGTAAATTCTGAACTTGTCGAGATAGAAAAACAATCGATATTTAGTTTACCTATATGTATTTTAGAATAACATCGGCCTATCGACTTTTAAAATTAATGTTAACAAACATAATCATTTGAATGAACGATATATAACTTTGTGGTGACATATTTAATAATTAAATGAACACGACTTGTTATACACCACTAAATATTTCTTTTCTTTATTCAATATGAATAAACACATCTATAAGTTTCAGAAACGAAGTACCCTTCCTCAGGAGAATACAAGGTAATAATCATTTAATTTAGTATACCTTGTATCCTTCTAAGGAAGGAAACTTCATTCCCGAAACTTGTAGAGGTGTTTATTCATATTGAATAAAGAAAAAAATATTTAGTGGTGTATACCAAGTCGTATTTTATTTAATTTTTAAATATAACCGTTGTTGTAACATTAACCCTTTTGATTGTCGAGTTAATTTTAAATCCTTATTAATATTTCACCGCTTAAGGGTTTTTTGTAATTGATTTACGATTTGGATATTCGACTAAAGAAGAATCTTGGAATAAATAACCAATAAGTACGAAATTACTACTGAAGTTTTCTTAGCATACCCAATAAACAACACAAAATCCTATGCAATACATACAAGTTTGACAGAATTTAAATAAAAAATATATATTTTGTCGAGTGAAAAGTCTTATCTGTCTCATTGATCAAATTTAAAAATTTACCTTGTATCTAGGTATATTTTTTTTTTATAATTCTATTTATTTTTATATAATTCTAACATTACTATCATTCGATCGAGATTTGAATTGTATATGAATTTTTTTTAGAGGAATAGAACTTTAAAATTAAATAAATGACTATATCAGTTATATATAGTTTTATCAATATACTATATTTGGGGTGTAAAAGCAAAGGCAGCAACATCCAAAAAAAATTACAGCTATCGAGGATTACCTACTTATTTATAATGTACTGAATTCGTGATTTTATAACGAACATAGGCTATAAATTTATAGGAAACAAGATTTTTCAAGGGATAGATACATAAAATCTAGTATTCAGTACATTTAAAGTTAGTTATCCTCATTGACTGCATTCAAAATATTATTTTATTTTTTAGATATTGCTGTCTTTGCTTTTATACCCCACGTATCACATATATGTACACATATTCAAGAACACATTCATATTTGTGAAGTTGTAATTTTTCAGAACAAAGTTCTGTGAAATATTTAATAACCAAGTTAATTAATCAATTAGAAAGACATACAGAAAAATCTAATTCACGAAAAAATATTAGGTTACTACTGGGATTCGAACCCAGGTCACCTCCTTTCCGGGGCCGGTGCTCTGACCACTAAGCTATAGCAACCCTCTATGTTTCCGTGAATATATCGACCTTATATGTAGTTCTTATTTTTATTAATTGATTAATTTTTATTTTTGTCCATAGAGCAATCCACTTTTTTGATACGGTAGTTGAAATTACTTTGCAATGCCACCGCTAGATGGACGCCATGATTAATTGAATAATTCATTTTTATTTGGACATACATTTATACAACTGATATTATATATTCAAGAACACATTCATATTTGTGAAGTTGTAATTTTTCAGAACAAAGTTCTGTTAAATATTTAATAACCAAGTTAATTAATCATTTAGAAAGACATACAGAAAAATCTAATTCACGAAAAAATATTAGGTTACTACTAAGGAGGTGACCTGGGTTCGAATCCCAGTAGTAACCTAATATTTTTTCGTGAATTAGATTTTTCTGTATGTCTTTCTAATTGATTAATTAACTTGGTTATTATATGTACACGACGCAAATACGGTGTTTTTTTCACTACCAGTGAAAACCTATAATTGGCTTTTATGTTTCCTATTCTTTGTATTTATTTAATTATTGTTAGCTGTAGGTTTTCTGAATAAATATAAATACATAAGATTATCTTTCCAATAAAGCCAATACCATGGCCATTACCAAGCCAATACTGAATGAAAAGTGTTATCTCTCACATTGATCAAATTTAAAAGTTTCCTATGTAGATATTTATTTATTATTTATATACTATCACAATTACACTTCTTTATACTTAGCTTATAGCGCCCCACTAGGGCCCTTGGTGTGACAAAGTACCTACTCACGAAAATGACACTATATATATATACTTTTCTTTAAATAAATGTCCTTAAATAAAAATATATACCTATATAAATTAATTAATTAATTAAGGAAAACAAAAAAATAATCTTAAACAAAACTTTAACCCTTTTTACATTAAACAATTATTCTACACATATTTACACTTGGACTTATGACTAACTCAACTTTCACTAACATTCCACTTGATACTCTATAGATACATAATAACTACCTTATGAAAATAAATACTACTGACGAACTCGAAAAAAATATATAATTGTGTGCTATAACGCCACTCTGGGACAGGCGTAGCCTAGTAGAGTGGCATAATCCACAAATTAAACAAAACAAAAAAATGTGTAAATTATCTTATGTTTTATCTTATGTTCTATTGTTAAATTAGTATTAAGTATCCTATTTGTAAACAAGGATTTTTAAATAAATAAAAATAAAAAAAATATATATATGATCCAACTATTATTATTATTAGGCGAAACCTGTTCTGGGACAGTTATAATTAATTATTTATTAGTTTTCTTATTCTTTGTTTTTATCAAATTATATAATAAATAATTAGAATTATAGAAAAAATAATATAATCATTTTTTATTTTTTATATAATTCTGGCTTTACAGTCCTTTGACCGAGATTTGGATTCTCGTGTAGGATTTTTTTGAGGTTTAGAACATTAAAATAGCATAAAATCATCTTTCCAATAAAGCCAATTCCATGCTTACCATACCACGATGTTTATGTGTTTCATTTCATTTTAATGTTCTTTACCCACAAAAAAATACCCTATATAATAATTTTATATTCCCCTGTGCAGTTAAGCCGTGGATTCCGAGTACAATTCGTTATGGAAACATGTTTGTAATTTAAAGCACTCGAATAAAATAAAATAAAAGGAAACAACGCCAACTCATACTATTCGTTCCACAACCCATATGTGTTATTTTAAAATTGAAAATTTTGAATTACCTATATAAAATGCCATACGTCGTTGTCACTTACTATTCATATTACTTCACTTCACTTCACTTCATCAGCCTTCGTCTTTCCACTGCTGGATATAGGCCTCTTCCTTATTTTTCCATTCTTCCCTGTTGTTGGCTAATTGTAGCCATTTCTTTCCCCCCACAGCGACAATATCATCGGCCCATCTCTTTTGAGGTCTTCCGATGCCTCTTTTATTTTCCCAAGGTCTCCATTTCAGAACTCTGGGAGGCCATCTTGTAGTATCCTATTCATATTAAATATTCTGAAAATAGCAATATTGCCATTTCTGCATCTTGTCAGATTGTATAAAATTGTAATGCCGTCAATTTTGCCGTTTTAACTTTGACAAGTTTGAAATTAAGAAATTCAATCAATGTGAAAGCACTAAAATGTAAACAAACGTTATTCATACTGTAAACTTTATGTATTCTGAACATTTATTTATTATTTTAGTACAGTTTTATTATCATCATAATGCTAGCTTTGTACTCTTAGGAAAACATATTCTACGTATATATAAATATTCCACTATATATTATATTTATTTAATTGTAAAAACGTTTTCGAGATAACTCTCATTATCAATAACTAATTTTCAAGAGTGATCTCGAAAACGTTTTATCAATTAAATAAATATATAGTGAAAATAAAGTGTTTTTCAATTCGATTCATATTTAATATATTAAAAATGAATTTCCACAATGTTTCACGAAAAAACTCTGAACATTTATAAATATTCCGTATTTAGGGTGATTTCTATGATATTGAAAACGATTTTTTTGCTGCGGCCTGTCGATTAATGCTTATATTTTCTTAATTATTGAAAATAATGTTCAGTTTATTACTTTTATATAAGAGCAAAGGTTCTATCTAAGTCATCGTTCTAAATAATTGTGGTCTAGCATATACATTCCGATATAAATGAATAATAAAAACCCACGTTTTCAAAAAAACGACGAAATATGAATTTGCAGTGAGTGTCCAGCCTTTTTAACAAGGAACCTATCCGATTAAATTTCGCCATCTTTTGAATGACATTGTTGTTAAACAGATTCATCGCTCGCATTGCTACAACCTTATTCGGTGATTTATTTTTATTTTTATAGAATTTGCTTGACAGAAAAGCGTTTACTCGCGCAGCAAAATCTCACTCATTTATCAAGTCAAAATATACTTAATATTTTTAAGTATATTTCTACTTAAAATTTATAAGTAAAGTTGTAACGGGAACATTAAGTATTGAATACAATCACCTTTATAAATTAGAAGTTAATGTAATTCTGCCTGTAGTGTGGTAGATAGAATAAAGAAAAGAATAATGAGTGCTGAGAGGTTTTGGTCATGTAGAACGTATGAGCGAGGAAAGGATGGCTAAGAAAATATATGGGGCAAGTGTTGAAGGTAGCAGGAATAGAGGGCGTCCACAAAAGACCTGGCATGATCAGATTCTACAGGTATTGGAGGATGGTCCTGTTTAAAGCCTCAACAACCGTAGAGCATGCACGAGAAGGTGTATGAATGTAGCCGAAGCAAAAGTAGTATGCCAAGATAGAGGAATATGGCGTTTTATTCTCTCTGCCTAACCCTGCGGGGAAACGGCGTGATGGTTAGTTAGTCAGTTATGCCAGTAACTTCGGCTCATTTTTTCAGTATCTAACCATTATTTATATTTGGACTTGAATATAAATATTATATTCAAGAACACATTCTTATTGTGAAGTTAGTTGCAATTTTTTCAACAAAATTCTGTGAAATTTAAAACCAAATTAATTAATCAATTAGAAAGACATACAGAAAAATCAAATCCACGGAAAAATATTTGGCTGCTACCGGGATTCGATCCATGGATCTGCTCCTATCCGGGGCAGGCGCGTTATCCTGTTACGCTATAGCGGCCTCTTACATTTCCGTGAATATACCAGAAAAAGTGGATTGCTCTGAAAATTGATAATATATGTTAATCAATTAATAAATAAGACTTACAGGTAAGGTCGATATATTCACAGAAATATAGTGGGCTTCTATAGCGTAATTGGATAACGCGCCTGCCCTGGATGGGAGGAGATCCGTGGTTCGAATCCCGGTAGCTGCCAAATATTTTTTCGTGGACTTGATTTTACTGTACGTCTTTTTAATTGATTAATTAAATCTTTGAACAGAATCAATGTAAATATTTTTCTTTATTTAAAAAGTAGTCAGTTTGATACTTTACCTGTCGACGAGAGATTCTGTTTCACTTGAAACTTAAGTTGTGAAAAAATATAAAAATTATTAAACACAGGTAGAGATAACAGTTGATATTATTGAATATCTATAGTAATGGTATTCGAGAGAGACAAAAGAGTGACTAAGTGTGATGTAATTATAAACAACGAATGCTTAGAACAAGTGAACGAGTTTGTGTATTTGGGAAGTATGTTTAGTAGAGACGGCAAGGCTGAG